>VWZL01000876.1:24012-64490 GCA_013396915.1 Stercorarius parasiticus | reverse complement strand
ATTCTATGATTCTATGACACTTAGGCCATGGGAGGAAAAAAGCTAGAATCAGATGGGGGCTGAACAGAGCCCTTTCAAGGATTGGTGAAGGATGTGTAAGTATCACTTCCCTCGTGTAAGAAAACAAAGCCTGTGCTCTCTCCAGTCTTGAAGGTTCCCCTGTCTTTCCCCTCTGTCTTTGCCTGCACATAGCCCTTCCCATCTCATTTCCCAGTCTCAAATGGTGGAGACGGAACAGAACACAGTTACAGGATCTACAGCACATCACAAGTGTCTTGACAGATCAACTGTGAGATCACAATGGGAACTCAGCATGGGAAAGCGCAAGGAGTGCAGAAACACTGCAGAGGTCAGCAAGGTACTCCATTCCATAGTTTTTGGCACGCCAGATAAATACATACTACATGTCTCCCCATCTGCTGAACTGTGAAGCTACCCTGCACTACTGTGAGCTTTAGTACAAACCATCCGTCAAGCAGCCAGTAAAAATCTAGCTACTACACTCCTGAGCTTCTGGCTAGAGAGATCTCCTTAGCTCAAGGAGACAACCTTCTTTCTACAGCCCTTGACATTCTTAGAGAGTCACCACCCCTCTTAGTCATGCTGTCCCCGTGCCTCGTCTGGGGGAGAGCACAGCCGGGAAGCATGATGGATTGGCCAGGCCAGGATGGCCACTGCTGGTGATGGCACCCTCCCTGTATCCCTGCAGGCTGAGCAGGCACCACTCATCAAGTGTTAGGGAGATCAGTACTTCAGTAGGGCCTCTCCTCAGGCTTGGCCGAGTAGAATAGGGCAATTCACAATCTATCCCATCCAAACTATTAACAGGCTCCAAATGGTTTTTGGATTGCCCTTTTAAAGAAACAGATATCACCAGAACCGGAAGTCAGTGGTGGCTGGAACACCTTCCACTCCCTGAAACATCTGCCATCCCTCCTCAAGCTCCTTCTAGTTACAGATGCCTCTTGCCTTCCTTCCTTTCTTCCATCCTTCCCCCTCCCTCCCTCCCTCCACTTGGACTCATTTTTCCCTGGTCAGTGGGTTTTCTCTCTTCCTCTCAGCTCAACAGGCAGCTACCAGCAAATACAGTTGTTAATTTATTTACTTTATAAATAGACAAACAGATGATAAGGCTGAAGCCAAACCCTCATGAAAAGCAGATATAGAATCCCATCACAACCCAGCTATAAGCACATTGCTCATCCAGGTCTACGGAAGCAAGAAGTAGTTGGATTGCTTTGAAGATACAAGCTCAGCCCAACTTCTAACCCAGAAATACAGGATGAAATCCTGTCTGTTAAGTCAATGTAATATTCCCCTTCCATCAAATTGTCCCTCTGATTTACAGAGGATAATTATATCCAGAGAATAATAAAAAAAAATTTCCATCAAATGGTTCCTCTTACCTTTTGTGCTCTGACTAGGATATAGCATCTGCTCTGCTGATTCAACCACAGATTGGGGCAGCAAGGAACAGAGGGAATCCAAAGTGTCATTTTGAGAAGAAATATCTTAACACGCTGGAACTTGCTAACATGTTGGCATTGCCATTCATTCCTCCGAGTATTGCATGGAACAAGTGAGAACACTAGAAATTCACTAGTTCCCTAAGGAGTTCAGTCCAAGATCCTTTTCCTACTGACATGAGACAACAACATTCCTAACTTCAGCCCAGCAAATCATCCAAATATAATCCCTATTCATTAAGAATCTCATCCAAAGCCCATCCAAGTGAAATTCAGTATATGAATGCCCTTCAGAGGATCCCTGAAGTATTGGTAAACTTGGTGATTTTGTCACAAATTGGACTTCTCTGAACCATGGGCTGAAAGTGTCGTTAATTCTGCCTTCCTTCTTTTTTCTTTTTAAGTGCCAATCAGAACCATTACAGAAGTCTTTCAGCAGGCTTTGAAGTGAATCCTTTAACTGTGATCACAAACTACTACTACGTTTTCTTTGAACTTTGACTTTTTAGACTATCTTCATCTGTAAATTGCTTTTAGTTCATGAAATGTGCCAACAGTTGTACTAAGAAAAGAAAAGCAAGGGCGAACAGAACTTTCATTTGTTTTTTCTGTTTCAGTAGTTGTATCTCAAGATGTGTCTCTCGGCAGAACTCTTAGTAAAAACAGCATAAAGAAACCACAGACTTCACCTTGGCGAAGCTCCATTTGCCACAATCAGTACAAGGCCATTTTTACAAAAGATGTCACAAGTTACAGGTGAGGTATTTCACAACGGATATAATGCCCTACTATAGCCAAAAGCCAGCAAAGAGACAAGGCTTCAATCCACAAAACATCAGATTTCACAGCATCAGTCTTCTCACATGTCTTTGAGACTTACCTCTGCTTCCTGCCGGAATAGTGATCACATCTTCCTCCTTCTCCTCTTTCCTTCACTCTCCTTCACTGTGTATTCTGATGGCCTGGGAAGAAGGCCCCCTTCCCCTGGATTAAAAACCACCAACCACATTGACTGCAGCCTTGTGCTGCTGCTTTCCCGCTCCTTCTGAATCACACATCTGGAAAGAGGTGTTTATTATACACAGTTAGTAACCTATGTGGACATCGGACAGCGAATGGAAATTAGGGCTTACCTTCGATGGGTCCAAGGGACAAATTCATTTTATATCATTTCACATTTAACAGAAGTGGTGAACTGGCACCACCCAGGTTAGACTGTGATGGACCATACATAGAGAAATTGTGACCTCCTGTGGCAAGAATGGGAAATGGCACTCTAACGGTTACTAATTTTAAATAGATGACTTTGTCATTTCCTGCCATCGAAGCCTCAATGATGCTTTTAATGCTATAACTTTGTTGCCTGTAACTTAGATTTTTTTAATAGCTAGAAAAAAACCACCACGCAGCATAACATGCACGCAGCACCACAACAGTGCTGTCATTTGACAACGGCTAACAGAGAGCAGAAGAGGGCCATCTACATAATTAAGCTTAACACCAGATGGATGACATCTTGCCAGGAGTTTTGCGGATCCTCGTGGATTGCAGGGGAAAAGTCACATTCAAGAAACCCAGTTCCCTCACAGGCTTTGGAGAACAGAAGGAAAACAGACTAAAGACTCATCATCTGCTTAGCTTAACTTCTTTGCCTTCTCCCCTCCAAGTCCTGCTTTTCCACACCCTTCCCCACTTTTTCAGCTCCTCATCTAGATATCCCATTTTCTTGTCCAGACCACTTCAGTTCCGCTCTACTGGCTGCTCACTCTGTCTCTCCTTCCTCCCCCTGGCACACTGGTTCTCTACCACCCCACCCTCTCCTACTAATTTTTCTTTGCTCAGCTAGCTAAGTTTCTCCTCTAAAATCACAGTTTCACATCCAATCCATCTTTGTCCAGCTACTATTCTGCTCTCAGTTAATGCCTAATCCTACCTTCCTTGACTAAATATTCCACTTCTCTTTGTCTGATTTTACAGTTCAAACACATCATCAAGTCATCACAGCATAACAAGTCCATCAACAGAGTGGCAGTAATTCATTCTGCTGCAAATTACACTGTCTTATCTTAAGGTTAACATGAGGTAAAATGTCCATCAGCCTCTTTCACAGGCAGCTAAACTAGCACATTTTACCACAATTTTGGAACAGAGTTAGTCTGCTCAGTGACTTCACAGTAACTCAAAGGTGTGGACAGTCTACTCACACCTCTGAGCACCTGGTGTCCCCTCAGAGCCAAATGGATATAAAAAAAAAAACAAACTCATCAGATAGACAGCACCCCACCTTAGTCGTGTTCTGGAAAAGCTATTACAGGGGAAAAAAAACCAAACCAAAACCAACCCAAAAAAATCATGCTACAGCCCGCAGCTCTGAGGAGAAAGCCATCAGTCAAGTTCTTTGAAAACTGTACCTAAGAAATAAGAATCTTTTTTGATTGCTTACAGTTTAGTTGCCTTCAGCTCACTTTCACCAGAGCAACAGGATGCATCCTTGATGCAGACAGAGAGACCTGGCAGATAAGCTTTGAGTCCCTTTTCCAAAGTGCTGGTGAGAGAGACAAGGTTGCCAGAGTTTACTGCCTGGGATCAAACACTTTCTCAGATCCTTTTGTGTTTTAGGATCTTTTTCTTTGGAAATGGCTGATCTGCATTTAAAAAAAAAAGAAAAAAAAAAAGAAAAAAAAAAGAGAGAGACAAATTCAGACCAAACCTCATCCCTTTGCCATTTCAGTGTGTTCCACAGCACATACCAGCATGCCAGGGGCCCTGGCCAGGTTTCACTCCAGCTGCAGGTCCACAGGAATATGAAGACTTCAGGCAAAAAACATTCAGGACAGTAATAATCAACACATCTTTCAACACTTGTAAGGCTGTTCACTATCCATATCTGTAATTAACAGAGATTTCTCATAAATGTTAGTTAAAAATAAGCCAGTTTTTCACACACACACCCCCTAATCTAATCTAGGCAAGCTCCACGAACCTGAACCTTGAGCTTTTTAGCTCAGCCACATATACCTGTCACCTCCTATGAGCGAGTGCTAGTCTTCAGGCAGCTACGCAGTGACCTGAAAACTTTTATCTTTTATTTTCTGACAGGCTAGTTTTCAGCCACATCAGACTCCTGAGATGGTTCGCCACATAGTCTTTCAGCTGCCAACACCAACAGATCAGAAGCAGTGGGGCCAGGCAGTTCATGGTTAACAAAGAAGGTGGCAACATCTTACATTTAGACTAATTTAATGCAGTTAAAGTTAATAGTGGGACTGTACCTTTTTCATCTTCCACAACTCCAGAGTACTCGTCTGTCAGGCTATGTCCTGGGCTTTTTTTGTACTCTGGCAACAACTCATGTAAGTTTTCCATTGTTCCTTCTCTACCTGGTTTCCACCTGGTTCCTTTCCTCATCAGAAAAACAGAAAAACAGAAGTCCAGGCCACTGGTATCCACGTTAAAGTGGAAAAATGCAAGAGCGTGGAGCCAACAAAGAATAATTTTTTGGCCAAAGTACAGTTTACACACTTCGTTACCTCAAGGCAGATGTCCAGCCTGGAAAATTTCAGCATGGAAATTACAAAGTTCTAATGAAATGAGATATAAAAAAGGAAAACTGAACTTGATCATGAGAAGTGTTGGGCAACTCTATCAACAAGTGACCTTTGCTGCCCCCGTCAATAATATAATAAGGTATTGCTTTATAAAGCCCTTTAGTAAAAGAAGGGCCGTTACAGCCTGCTGGGTATCTTTACAGCATAATCAAGACATTGTGGAAAGTAACATTCTACAGATGTCACTCAGCAACAAAGCTGTGACAACATTTCTTAGTTCAGACCCACACCTGAGTCTTCAATTAACCCATTTTTATCAACTACCCTAAGAAATAAGTTGTTGCTTGTTATGGTTTGAGAAACCCACAACAATTTATTGTCGTTTAGACAATTATTCTATCACCCGATGACTCCTCCCCACCCATGAAGGGGAATGAGAAAAAACCAAGGAAACCCAAGGGTTGAAATACAAACAGATTTAATAGACTAAGACTAGAAAATTAACAACAATAACACTAAAGAACCAACATTGATCCCAATACCAATATAAAATACACAAGGATTATACTCAGCCAGTGCTATCAGCAGGAAGCTGTGCATTCCCAGCAGTGGACAGCAAATGTTGGACACTGAGTGTTATGGCTTTGGGAGGAAGGGAAGGCCTCAGGAGTCTGGCACCAGGGCAAGAAGCTCTCTGGATCACAGCCATCAAGGGAGAGAACTTCGCAGCAAACTTTCTAATTTATATTGAATGCATCGCTCATGGTATGAAATAATCCTGTTGGCCACCTTGGGTCGAGTCCCTAGGTCTTGCTCCTCATTCCCACACCTGGCAAGCTCGAAAACACCAAGACCTTGAAACCTGCATACCATAGCTGCTATAAAGTAAATATTTTCACTAATTCAGATGCTAGAGTCTTTTAAAAGTGCAGTTTTCCCAGGCATTAGAAATTCATCCTGTGTCACTCAAACCAGGACATTGCTTCAAACAAGCAATGGGCCTTTAAGAAAGTAAATCAGCATTCAAAGTTGAATTAAGTGTCTACATGTAAATTGGCAGAGCCAAGGAATTTGGAACCACGGTCCTAATGTTGCTCTCCTGTGATGAAGCACTGAGGGGCCATAATTTTACATCAGATGTGGCAAGCTGTGAACAATTCTCTGACGTGCACTGTTCTATAACAAAATAACTAACAGAAGGGAGACCTGCTTCAAGACTATGGGCAGAGGAGAGGGTCCATTTGCAATTCCACTGCTTTTTATATCCTATTCCAAAAGTCTCAGCAGCATTGCCTCCAAATCCCCTTAGGCTGACAACAGCATTGGCCTTTAAGAGCATGAAGAAGCTTCAGACTTTGTCCCTTATAGATAATGGCCTCCTCCTTGCAAAAAAAGCAACGTGTCTTCACGACAGTGTAGTAATTATTTCTGTGGGTCTCTCCATATGCTCTACAAACGCAAAAAAATACCTGCTGTCTCTCTGGGAAGCAGATAGCAAGTCTATTTCCACCGCTTTATGGCAGCAGAAGTCCCAAGCAGTAACAAGCAGAGCCAGGAATAAAAATACCCAGGCTTGAATCCAGCCCCCAACTGTAATTGCTAAACCAGCTTTCTTCAGTACCAAGTGAGGATCCAGGGGAACACAGAACAATTTGAGCAAGAGCTGCTGAAAAGCAAAAATACCTAGGCCCTTCAGGGGGGTGGTCGGTCATTCCCTGTTCTCCTCAAACCACCGAGAAGCCGACCCCCACGACCGGGGCTCTCTGCGGGTCCCCACCGGGGAGGGCGCGGTCACCAGCGGGGAAGGGAGCGCAGCTGACCCCGAGGTAGTGGGGAACGATGGAGAGAACCTGCGCACATCTCCCGTCTTCCAAGCCGCAGCAGGACAGCGCTGCCTCCCCGCCCCCCGCCACCACATCAGCTACCCAGCAGGCAGGCGGCACAAAATGGAGGCGGGCGGGCCTCGCCGCCTCACAGGCCCCGGGGCTCTCTGCGAAGCTGGAGAGGCAACGCCTGACCACTGGGATTTGGAGGAAGCAGCGGGAGGGAAAAACCCGAAGGTCGGAGCCGTCCCTGCGGAAAGGCCCGAGAAAGCCGCACCGCCCCCCCGTCCAGTAACGGCCCGCCGTAGGGGGCGCGGCCTTCCCCAGCCCCGCCCCGCCCCGCCCCGCCCGGCGGCGGTCGCCATGGGAACACAGGCGGCGGCGCCATGAGCCGCACGGTGACCGGCGCGGTGCGGGCCCCGCTCCTCGGGGACGGCCGCCGCGGCCAAATGGCTCCCGGCCGGACCTTCGACTGCCTCTACGGTAGCTGGCCTGGCCGGGAGGGGCAAAGTCCTCCCCTCTGCAGCCCCCGGGGATGAGGGACCGGTGCGGCCAGGCCTGACACCCCTCCGCGGGAGGGAGGCCGGGCCCGGGGCGGGGTGCTGGGAGGTGGGCCTGCAGGTGGTGAAGCGGTTGGGCAGGCTGAGCAGGCCTCCCTCCCGCCGCTCCCTGGGCCTCCCCTGCCGGCCGGCCGGCGTGTAAGAGGACGTGCAAGGCCGGAGTTGGCCGAGGGGCTGTCACTGAGCGACCGGCAAGTGGCTTGGCAGGGGAGGCAGGTTTGGAGCTGGGAAGACGGGTGCCGCTCCGGGAGCGGGGCAGGGCCACGTAGCGGTAAAGCCTTAGGGTTGGCAGGAGTAACGGAGTGATCAGGAGTGAGGAGAGGTTTGGGACTATGAAATATTTGTGAGCCGGGGGAAAGTCAGCACTAGCTCTATATCCCAGAGGGAAGCATCATGTACACTATGATATTTCCACTGATTACCATTGCACTGTGCTTTCTTTTTTCCATTGCATATCTTCATTTTCTATTTACGTTGGCAATGCTTCCAAGGAAAGTAGGTTTTTCTGCAGTCATGTGCATCTTCCACAGAACAGTTGTATTTCAGCTCTGAGGCTCATTTGTGTGATGGTGGAGTTTCTTTAATATGGAGACATGTATTTCAGGTTTTTTTCTTTCCTAGTTTCTTTTATGCTCTCTTATGGACAGACTTTTAAAGAGGGAGTGGAGCCTGGCAATTCATGCTGATTTGTCAACTATGTAACTAGTTCCATTTGTTCATTTATCTTTCAGACCCTCTGTACACACTATCAAGTGAGAAGGACCATTCAAAGTCAAATGCCCATGTTCAACTTGTTGGTGATAAAGTGGTAGGTGTTGGCCAAAGATGGCTCACGTGTGCACCTCGTATTTCTGTGTGTATGCATACATATGGGTAGAAACTCTGTTGCAGTTCTAAGCTGTCCTCTTAAAACAGCAAAATACAAAGCAAAGGAAGCAGTTTTATGTAAAACAAGTCTTAACACAGAGAGTAACCATGACTGCTGGCCTAGGGTGACTCTGTAGCAGCAGCCTATAAATGCTAAGTTTCATGTCCTGAGTAATTTCCTAAATTGTGTGTCAGTATTTTTAATAGAATACCTCCAAATGCTGTTAACAATAGCTTGTATATGTTATTAAGATCTAATAAAAGAACTGGGCAGTTGTTGGGCTGCTATTCAAGCAGAGCTGTTAACACATGTTATTTCACATGGTGCCTCCTCACTTGCCTAGGGATATACTTATGCCACCGCTCAAGGTAGCGTACTTAGACAGTTTAAAATTAACTAGGTAGCAACAGCTAAGCAGACTGTAAAGACTGCAAATCCATCCTGATTCTTCATACTAGGTTAGGGCAATTTAACTTCCTAGCTAAGCCCTTAGGTAGTTAGCCCATGCTTAGCTCCCTACTTCATTTGCTCCCCTACTATCAGTATTCACCCTGGCTAGTTTAAAAGCAGCTAGGGCATGTTTGTGGGAGTTGCAGTCACACCTTTAGACAGCAGTGATTGGATGGCTGGGCAGGCTGTGTATAGGTAGAATGGCAAAGGAAAACAGACTTGGTACAACTGCACAATAAATTGGATTTTAAACAAAGCTATGCTCCTGAAGCTATGCACTTGAGTGAGCCTGCAGGGCAAGATATTCTGAACTCTGAAACTCCATTGCTGTACAGCAAGGAGAAAAACCCTGGGCAGCTTTCCAACAATGGAATCAAAAAACATTTTTTTGAAGAATATTTCTGGATGTCTCTTACCCCATTATCTCAGACTCTTTCTTATATCTACATGAAAAAACTGTGTGTTTGTCTGCCTCTCTGTAGAGAGACATACACACGGAGCTGAAAACATTGCTTGTCATCATAGAGATCCTTGCAACAACATGGCTGTGTTAACAGTTCAGGCCAGACAAAGTAAGCAGGCATACTGTCACTAATTCTAATGTCATGTCATAGGTGTAATGTTGCAGATGGGTATGGTGACAGACTCTGACTTGCATAAAACTTGTTTTAAGCACATGAATCAGCAAATGTATACAGTGCGATACAAAACAATAAGACTTTGAATTCTTAGCCTATAGCATCACAAAATGGGGTGGACAGCGGTTGTGATAATATTAGTTTGTAGGGTTTTCCAAACTCCTGAAAGTTGAATTCCCTTTGAAGAGAAATGAAACAAAAATGCAGTCCCATGCACAGCAAGCAGCTACTCACAGTAGGGAGCCTAGACCTTCATCATCTGACACTCTTACACTCTGGTGAGTTAGTGTACTTGAAACGTCACAACTGCCCTATATGCATCTGAGTTAGCACCTGCTGAAATGAAAGGGGCGATTCACAATTCAAATCTGATTTCAGGCTTTACAGAAGCTCAAGCCAATATAGCTACATCACTTATACTTGAGTCACGATTGCAAAGATTTATTGGCAACCATAAATTTTGAGATTTAAGGCGCATCTACCCAGAGAAATTAGTGCTTAGAAGGAAGGGTGTGGATTTTTAATATGATCAGTTTTGTGTGCTAACTCCCATAGAGATATTTTTAACACATGCTAAAATTGTTACAGTATAAAATAGTGTAACTTTACTCTGCAAGTGGAATATGTTACTTCATTTCTGGAGCACACGAAATAGGAGGGAGTTACATGGGGTAATGTGCTTGGAGCTCACATTACTGCACATTCACAGTTACTGCATGCAAACTTCTTTATGTAACAAACTGTTAGACCCTTTGATTTTAAGTATAAGTTTAGACACTGGAAAACAGCCAGAAGACATATCTGTGCATCTGCTGCTAGTCTGGTATGCTCCTCATGTTGACAAGTACCATCTAACCAGCTGACATCATTAGCATACGTATGCCTTCTTCTTTCCCCATTCCAAATGTGCAGTCCTGTAAATCACAGCAAGCTGAAATTCCAATCTCTTTAATGCTGTTTGAAATCGCTAAATCACTGCCTCTCTTCTTTGTGTCTACACAAACATTAGGTAAAGGCACCAATGTTACGAAGTATGTTTAGTAGCTTGATCCATTTCCCAGGCTACAGTCTGCACTTGGAGGGCAAAGATCCAATGCCTCCATTTATCAACCGAAGATGGAGAGGGAGGGCTCAACAGTGCCTGGAGGCTCTTCAGCAGCTTGCTGTGTAAGTGTTCTATGGTTGGATAATTTAAAACAAAACCAACAAAAACCCATGCACACTGGAGATGACTGCAATTTGCTCCTACTTATATTTCTCTTGAAATTAAGAGATTGCAGCTGTTGTGGAGTATGGTTGCCCATCTGTTTCTTACAGGGTGGATGTTGCACATTCCTTCATCCCTGTGATATCTGCTTTGCAGCGGTTGCCGGGAAGAAGAAGAGAGTTATTTCAGTCTCTTATAGATCAGATAAGTTATGAAGACTTCGGTGACTCATGTGTCTTACTTCAGCGGGAGCTGTTTCCTTTTAGTCCCATGGAGTTGCAGCTGGTTAGATTGCTTTTGCTGCTCATTCAAGGGTGTATGGGGCCTGAACCAGGGCACCACGTATTTAGTGTAGGGGTTTCTTAGTTGAACTTCCTCCTGGCCTCACAATTTGGGGATTCAGCAAGTATTTAAAGAAACATTTTTGTGTTTTGCCACACCATGTGTTTTTTGGAATCCTGTATTCAAGACTGCAGGCATCAGCCTAGGTAGTGGTTTTCAGAGGTTTTTGCTGCATTAACAATCTAACTTTAGACCATGGGCTTTTCAGATGATGCGTGCTCTGGGGTTGCTGGTAACTAAGTTCTACCACATGCATGACAGTAATCAAAGATGTTTATTTCACACCTGGTTATGTTCAGATTTGAAAGCATACTCTTCTCATTTCCATAGTAAAATAAGAATTTTGGAGCCTTTTTTATTATTATTTTCAGCATTTCAAACTATCCCCAGCACATAAAAACCTCAGTGTCATCTTATATTTAGCCTGTTATTCTGTAACAAGAACTTATTTGACACCTGTGCTGCTTTAAAATTGATTTACATGTCAACAACATGCATTTGAAAAATGTCTTGCAATTAACAAAAAATGAGAAATACATCCTCTCTGTTTCAACCTGCACTGATTGACAGTGTTGCTGATACTGAAGATAGAATATTTCCCAGCTGTCTTCTGTAGTTGCATTGCCTCTGCAAGGTTACCAGGAATAAATGCTCATTTATTTCAGCAAAGTCAGCAAATATAAGTCAAGGACATGCAAGAGGCAGGATATGTGGAATAAAAGGGGCTGTTTCACTGGGTTCCCATTGTGCCTATAACTATACCATAATAGGATGAACAGCTTATGCTAATAAAGTTAGATCATGAGAATAATTGCCCACCTGTGCTGAATGAAACACAAATCCATCTGGATGGAGCAACAGTCTGATATGTAAAGAGTCAGCTAGTGGAACTAGCCATCAGCTCAATTAACTCATTTGAATTACAAACACAACTTCACAATAATAGGTTGATTAGTGCTGAGCAAGTAGCTCAGGTTACTGCACTGCATCCAAAACATTCCACTCTTTTTTGTTATGTGATATGACTGAAAGCACTGGGAAGAGATGACTTTAAACTTACCTTGGCAGTAAATTGTATGTCACAGGAGGTTAATGAAGCATCTCTCTATAGGCTTTGCTGTAGTGGGTAGCCATATTGTGGCTCCCCGAGTTCCACAGCACAGCTCGCAGTGCTTAGATGAGGTCTTTGAAGACAACTGATGATTGCCAGCTGTCGAGCAATGTTATGTATTGTTAATTGTATCTCTGTAAATATACCTCTGTATTTAAAATTAGGTAGCAGCAACCAACTCCAGCACCCACAATCCCATACATCTGAGTTCAGGATTCTTACAAGTTGCCAA
Source organism: Stercorarius parasiticus (assembly GCA_013396915.1). Classification (NCBI taxonomy): domain Eukaryota; kingdom Metazoa; phylum Chordata; class Aves; order Charadriiformes; family Stercorariidae; genus Stercorarius; species Stercorarius parasiticus. The sequence goes on along the minus strand of VWZL01000876.1, from coordinate 52,245 downwards.
AAACGGTCATACAAAAAACATGACCTTCAGGACTTGCTATATATCTAGCTTAAGGAAATGACTTACCTTAATGGCATGATATGAGCTTTTTTTTTTTTGTTCTTGTTGTAAAGAACTTCTGTTTCTTGTCTTTAACCACCTTGCAGGTTGAGAAGAGTAAGACTGGAATATAAAATAGCTGTGAAATCAAACAGCAATCCTGATGCATAGCTTTCAAAGGACTCAATTCTACCCATTCTCTCACTGACTCTCTTAATGAGGTCTACCTCATGGTCTTCCAAAGCTTTAAAATAAAGAAAACCCTCCAAGTTATTATGGAGAAAAATTTAAGCAGTCTGCCTACTTTAAATTCAAAATGGGGGAAAAAAATGAAGAAAGGCTGTTCTTGCAAAAGATACGCCAAAACCTACGCTTGTTGCAGCAAGGGTTTTGAAACATTCACATGGTCATCCTAATTTTTCTCCTTTATTGGAGAATTCAAATTAAAATTGTTGATTCTAAAATTTTCCACATTTGCTCAAAATCTCTTTAGCTACTTTTGAACAGTAGAAAGTGGTTGTCTTCCCCTTTGTTCATTCTTCTCCTTTACACATATTTTCTGTTAACAGAAAGTTTTTCACTCTTAAAGAAACGAGCTTGTTCCCCCCATTCCCAGTAAAAGTAGGTTACTTTACAAGGTCAAGCATTTACAAGTGGCCAATCCTTTTCATGACAAGCACATAAGAAAGTTTTATTAAAGGCAGCAAATGACCATTTGTTGCCCACACATAGTGGGAAATATACGTAAAGTGTCAGACTGTTTTGCTATACATATAAGTATGAAAAAAGCAAAATAAAATGGCTTGTATAAGTATGGGGATTTTGTGGAATTTGTAGTGTGCATGTTTGATTGCGCAACCAGAGAAGTAGAGGGAGAGATTAAAAAAAAAAAAAAGAGCATAAGAAAAAAAGATCAGAATTGCTCTGAATGTACTTCTTAAAAGATATGCTGTATTTTGTCTTTTAGAGTTCAATCTTCCCTTCAGATACCTCAAATTGTGTATGAAGATCCTGAAGTTAGTGGAAGGAATCGCTACAAATATTTTGCACGGTAAGGAATGAACTGATTTGAAACAGAGGTCAGAAGCTTGCTTTTGTGTGGTTTAAAGAGCACCTAAATAAATGCCAAAGCCTTATTTTTTCTGTCAGTTTTTTTTGATCACTGCTATAGAAAACCTAAATAGTAACCAAGCCTTAAATCATGAGGTCTTTTTAAATTCACGTTATGCCAGAATTTTTAGGTAATGAGTTACCAAATAAGCAAATGTACCAGGCATTCTGTAATTAATAATTATTTGTAGAAAACTTTGATTTGTAGATCCTCCTACACAAAGGAAGAAGAAAATCTCAGAAAGCCATTGCAGTTCTCCAGGCTCCCGGATAGGTGCGTCCTTAAGAAGGAACCTTTTAACTCCCAGTTTCTGCCAGGAGCTGAAAGGGAGCAAAAGGAATCCTTGATTAACTTTTCATCAATGTGGCCTACTGCAGGACTGCTCTGCTCCTACCAGAATGATGCTGCAGCAAGGGACTCAAGATCTGAACCAACAGCTAGTGTACAAACATTCTCAATTTCGTCACATTCACATATACTTTGAATTACATTCACTATTTTAGTCAGCAGCTATTGGTCAATATGTTCACTTCAAATATAAAAAAAAAAAAAGCCAAGTTTAATAAATTGAAGTTCTTTATGGCTCCTTTAATAACGACAAAAAAAAGGACAAAGGTGATGTTATATTCTGTAATTTGAAATTAAGCTTTAAAATCTCGCAAAGGCTAAGGGAAATTGATAGTGAACTGTGATATGCAAACTATAAGAATGCCTAAGAAGGAATTATTGGTATGTTGTTGAGCCCATGTCACTTTCAAGATACTTCATAAAATACTGCAAAAAAAGGAAACAATCGAATTAGATAAGTCCAAAACAGCTTACCTTACCAGCTGATGGTAGGAATTCATTTCAGGATTTCAAGAAGCTATTAAAAAAAATAAAACCTCTCTCAAAAGCTGAAAGTGAAAAAAGTAAACTAATTAGGGAAATATACACAAAGTGTTGTGAGCACACTCAAAACTAACTTCTTTTAATTATTGTCTTGTTTTGCAATTCCACTTTCCGCTTTGACAGAAGAATAACACTCACTCCTACTGGTGAAACTTCCTCTGTTACTCCTTAGCTGTGAAAGAATTATTTAATGTTCAGGCCACAATTCTTAAACATGCAACTACAGAACCTGAGTTGTGGAAAATCAGTGTAACTTCACTGAAGTTAGTGGACTGCAGTTTTTCTAAACCGTAATGATCTTTTACGCTTATGGTTGTTGTCTTACATCTGCATTCTCTCCTTTCAGACCTCTCATCCCTTATAGGAAGCTGCTTCCACTAAATGTTGTTTACGCAATGGCAAAGTAAGTAGTGAGTTCTGGAACATTACTGTTGTAATGGGTCACATCTCAACAGAAAAAGATTGGGAAACTATTTACCTGGTGACCAATATTTTTCATAACAAATCAATGGGAAAAAGCATGTTAAGAGGTAAGAGTTTATTCACCATTGAGAATTTTTGAGAAAGCAGGTGACTGTTTCAGAATTTGCTTGCAGTATAAAAGTAGTGCTTTGTGGGTAAAGGACATGTGCCTCAAGTGTGTTATGATTATGAGGCCTGAAACAGAAATCCAAGTGTCTCTGAATCCTAGAAGAGATACCAATGCAAAAAAGATTCTCCAATTCAGCAATATTGTTGGAAAATCTTCTGATATTTTATTACAATCTCTGTGATAGTTGCAATACTGTTCCGTGGCGTAGAGCATCCATGAAGTAGTCTAACGTGGTTTTCAGTGGAGGTCAAATTTTGAGGGGACATAAGAAGATTCAGTTGCTAGTAGAATCAATGGAAGTTGCACGTGCTTACATCAGAATTGAATTTTTGTTCTGGAATTGTTGGAAGGACAAACACATAAGCTAAATTGAAGCAGTCCTACTTCATTTTACACTCAACCATTACTTTTTGTGCCCATGAAAAGCAATGCTTTAGAATGGATACATAGGGAAGATTTGTATGTAATAACTTGTGAGAACTGAAGTGAGATTTCTGGATCGTTTACCTAAGGAGGGAGGTTTCAGAGGACTTAGGGTAGCTGGGTAGCCCTCAGTCTGCTTTTACTAAAGATAATGGAGTTAACATCAGTGGGAGGAATGTTAAGATAAAACAAAACACATTTGGGTATCCTACCTTTGACTTAGTGTTGTGTTTCTGGTTTGTTGGTTGGTTTTTTTTTTAATGAATGTGACAAATGTTCTTACCTCTTGCATCTCTCTTTAGGACAGAGCCCTGTGTCCATTCAGCTACAAAAGACAGCAAGGTCTTTGGTCCCAAGTTACGAACTTTGGGCACACAGACAGATTACAGGGATGGTGAAGCCCAGACGGATCCCTATTCCCCTGAATATGTAGTTCCTAGTGGCTCAGTCCCTGAACTTCTGACACTTGCTACACTCACTTGGGGTGAGTTGTGAAATCAAGATAAATGACAATAATCATGTCGCCTCTTTAACAGGAGGTTCTGGTTTTTTCAGTGTCAGGTCTCAAGTCCATTGCCAGCTTTGGCAGCCCTTTGTTGTCTTCCTTAGAGGCACATTATTTTATCTATTTCTAAAACAGGTATGATATTTTCCTACTTAATAGAGATGTTCTGGGGCATTTCATAAAGAGTTTTGAGATCATTCAATATAAAAAGGTCATATGTTTTACAGATACAAACTAGAAGCGGTTTTTCCATTTACCTACCGTTCTTCAGCTGTTCTGAGTTAGACATCAGTAAAAAACAAGTACAAATGCTGCTGCCCCAGAGTATACCTGTGATCCTCACCTCCCAGTGTCCCACCTGCAATAATGATGGACACTGTACATGCCAAAGAAAGTGCTCATTCTCAGAAAGTGTCATCTTGGAAAAGCCTGCAGTAGAGGAATTAAGTGTTAGTGTTAATATCAACTAAGCTATAGCAACTGAAGGTGCTACTATTCCTTGTACTGTAAAATTTTACTGGCCTTGGAAGTATTTACTTCTGGTTATTGACAGTCCTGCTTGTGTTTAACATATGGGCTTGTGCACATCCAGCCCTCTAGTACTTTTTTGGTGGTGGTTATTTGCTGGCTTCACCATTCTCCTAAAGAGCTACTGCTTCTTGTCCCTGTAAGGTCGGGGGCTACCAGCAGGACTAGTTGAGGTGGAGATGATTGAACGTGCCCGGGAAAAACGTGCATGGGAAGCAACTCTTCCAGCCATGGACAATGCCTCACACATCGCAAAGAGGAGGAAAATGATGGAAGATATGGAGAGGAAGGAGTGGGCCTTTAGAGAACAGGAAATAGAAAAGTAGGAGTCCAATTATGCTCTTTTTTTTTTTAATTATTGTCTGAATACAGAATGAACAAGAGGGTTTAGGGGATTGGCTGAAGGATGCAAGCCTTTTATTTCTATGAAAATCCCCTGATTTTGGGAAGGGATATTTTTGTTAAATTTTATATGAGACTGCTATGATGATACTTTTCACCAGTGCTAAACTCACTTTTTAAAATGAAAGATTAAATAAGAGATATGCAATATGAACTACGTGTAAAGTAATCAGTTGTTATGTAGGATTTGATGATGATAGTATCGCACAGAACACTGCAGAATACAGTAGGTCATAGCTGCCCTTTCCTTTCCTTGCAGGTTGCAGGAGGTTCGACTGGAAGTCTTAAAGAAGCTGCTGCAGAGGCGAGAGGAGAATCAGAATGAGCTGGATGCCAAGCGCTTGGATGATCACTGGCAAAATCATCAGAAGGCTAAAGAAGAGAAAATAAAAAAGATTCAGCATGACTGTGCACTGAGTAAGTTTGAAAGACAGGGAGAGAGCAGTATGAGACTTAGTTTTTAGACAAGCCGTTTCTATTTTCAGAAGGCTGCAGTCTTTATTTAAGATGAAACAGGTTGCATCGACAATACAGATATGCATGGCCAGCATTTGTTCTGGTCAAAAAGTCATGTTTTTATATTAACTAGCAAAAGTCCTTGTTGAATTTCCAAAGATATGTCTTTTTTAGAACTATTTGTGTGAAGAACCTTCTCACAGTTGTATTTCCTTTTCAGTGATCAGGAAATTGATAGCTAAGAGGAAGAATGTGATGGGTAAGCTGGAGAGACGAGATATCATCAAAGAGTATACTGACTTTGCATCACAAACATATGCTCCTTTGTCTAGAATTGGTTATTTCCCAGACAACCATTCTGAACGCTATGTGGTAAAAAACTTCTATCTTAACACCTTTGCAGGTAAGGCATTTTGGAAGACTTGGTTTGCATGAGATATTTACTTAAAATATTAACAAAACTCAAATTTCTCTCCCCTTCTCCCCAGTGACTTCATTACTTAGTCACTGTTTGTATTTCTTAGGACTGTGTGAACTGGAAGCATCTCTCCCAGATTCTGTCACCCAGGTCAAGATCAAAGCTCCAAAACCGAAGTATACTACCACTAAGACTGGATTTATTAAAAGATCAGCAAGGCTAGAGGTGGAGCTGGCACAAGTTCACCAGGTATGGAGCTGCATCCAGCAGCATGTCAGTTCCTCTTAGATTTGAACTGCTCAGAAATGCAATTGGGAAGACACGTGTGTAAGCTTTCTCCTAATTTCCTGTGCTAAATTCGTATTTTCTGAAAGACATCTTCAAGGACAGAATGGATCAAATATTCAGACTGTTGTAGGCATGACCAATACTGCTCTGGAACTCAGCCTATCAGTACTCTCTCGCCCTAATACCTATGCTTCTGCTCCAACCCTATAAAAAAGAAGCATAGACGCTTCTGTCTTGCTACAGATCAGGTATTTGGATCAGAACATATTAATGTCAGTTAGAAATTCTCTCCCGCCACTTATCGATTCTCATTTCTCCCTTGCTTTTATAATGCATAAGTGGCAAGCCTACTGGTTACACTCTCAAGCTAATAAATAAACCAAATCTGAATTCATATTCTAAAAATTCTGTGCATTTTAAAAAATGTACATTTTAAGTATATATTGTAAAACACCTGCAGCAAAGCATTATTAAAATGACCCCACTCATAAAATTGGATGAGAACGGTGGATGCACATCACTGTTGTTCCCTAACAACAGCATCTGATTTGCAAACATGCTAATAGTGTTTTGCATATCTTAATTTATCACAACTGTTCATGCGGATGAGGTGTCCATATATGCAATTAACCACTAAGGAAAGAAGTGCCTCATTTACATCTACAATCACAATATTTGTAAATTGCATGTACTTTTAAGTACACTTCTTGTGATGCGGTTGAGGGTTATCTTTTTTAAAATCAGGCGTATTCTTGGCTGGCTGCTGTATCTCTGAAAAATATTGAATTTCATTTGTAAAGCTTGGCAACTTTCACGTATGCTTTATTTAGTGAAGAAATATTTCATAATTGGAAATTATGTATATAGCTTTCTTGTTTTAGTGTAATTTAATCATACTCTCAATGCAGACAGTAACTTTGTGCTAATGAATTTTAAATTGAAATCTTGTTCTGAAAAATCAGTCATATTATCTCAAATTTAAATTCCACTGGATCTTGTAAAAGATGAAACATTGCATCTGATTATTATTCAGAAGGAAAATTTTCAAAGACAATCTTGGCTGCTACATGAATTGTTCAAGAACTAAGGACGTCAATTAACTATGGTTTCAGAGAAGATACAGCAGGGTTTGAGTTTGTGTGCTTTTTGCATAAAATTCAAGTAGTGACTATGTATAATCTGGATCATAACACGGTTCTTATAGGCAGCAGAACATTAGCCCAAGCTTTCAGAGCTGAATTCCAATTATAGCAATTGTATTCTCTTTGTTCAAAATAGTTCTCATGGTTTGAAAGACTACAGTGGAGTGTCTAAACTGTAGTCACAGAGAAGTATGCCCTAATGCTGGTTGCTCACACAATAATGTCTCTATTCATAGAAAAAATGGTGGCCAAAGGGGGATGGAATGCAGAACAAAAGCAGACAATTCTACATATTTTCCTTTCTTAAACCAAAGTAGATCACTTGCTCTACATTGATTGATACCAGCTGAGGGGCTAACATAGCTAATACTCATTTACCCACCACAAAAAGGCAATATGTATTTTCTTTTAGGACCACAAAGCATTTCCTTTGCAGGTAAAGACGATAAATCCACTATGCAAAATTTAACTGCTGCTTTTAGATATACAGAAGTAGACATGAGACTAGTCGGTCCAGACAAGCAGAAAGTAATGACACTGTGAGACACGCAGGCTGCCTCAGCCACCATTAGATTTAAACATTCTGTTCAGAGCAACAAGAAATTACTGCCCTAATTAGTGCTTGAGCTCTGTGGTGCTGTTACTGTTCACTTCTCCCATCAGAGGCTTTTGCTTCTTAAGTTTGGTGGCTATAGCATGTTCTAGCTTAGCAGGGCCTCTCTGAGGGGTCCAGCTCATAAGCTACTGGAGCTGTCAAGAACTGGGTAGTAAAGGGTGCAGAGTACTTGAGTTACCAGAATTTAGCACTTGAGAGGACAGCTGTCTGACCACTTGGCATAAGCAGTCCCAATTGTGCCAACAACACAGTATGAAAGAGGTTTAAAGCAGGCAATTAGGGATCATCTTAGAAGGGCACTGTATTGCTTTGCATTATTTCTATAGCTGAGCAGCTAAACCAATTTTCTCTTCAAAAGCCTCTTTTTGGTGCTGTCCTAGCACACTTAATCTATAAATTTTCTCCCATAATCCTAGAAATAAAGCAGACAGTAGAAAATTCAGAGACTACACGGTGATCTAGCTCTAGAATGAGTTTCTTTCATTTTCCCTGGATAATCTGTGGAAGGAGCTGGCAAATAAAGGAGGAATGCTAGATTTTGGCTTCAGAATTATTTAATTTTAATAAAGGAAGTTTCCAAGGCTTGCTTCTGTGGCCAAGAAAGTGGCAAGATGGACTGGTCCTCCTCATTATGTTCCTCTTGGTTTGCCATATTGAGGGTTTTCCTAAGTTTAAAGCTTGTAAGAAGGGGTAAGCAATTATCCAAGGGACTACAAAAAGGACCCGTGTCCTCTTGAGAACAAGAACAGCTTCTTCCAGCTTTGAAATTAAGCCAAAAATAAGTGATTTTGGAAGCAGACTTTTTGAGGACCATCCTGAAGCCTTTTGCAGGAGTATTATGCACACTCAGTATTCTTTGAGTGATTCTTTAAAACAAGAACATGGCAGAAGCAGCAGTGACCCAGGTTTTACAGTAAAAACAACAATCTCTATCATAAGCTAGATCTGTAAAAAGACAAGGAAAGCTAGTTCCTAGCCAGTGCAGATGACAGTGCTCTAAGGAATGTAAGTGAGCTATTATATAGACAGCCTTGTGTTAAAATCCAAGGCATTAAGGAGATAGCATACTGATACAGCTAATTACTATAGGAAAGAAATGCAACTAGGTAACTGAATACACCAAGGAATGGAGGAGCTGCTAGAAGAAATCCCAGTGCAGAACAATGTGTGACTTTAGGCTGACCATGTATCCTCTGGTGACTCAAGAGGGGTGAAGTGTCAGGTAGTTTCAAAGTGCAAGATGAAGATGATGTCAGAAAAAGAATCTTTCACCTCAGCATTAAGTGCAACTCTCATCACGTCTGTTTTCCTTTACCCAGTTGCTGGAAGGAGGTAGAGAAGTAGGGGGGGCCAAGAATGTCTCTGGAGAAAATCTCTGCCGACTTCGTAGCGTAGGAAAACCTGTTCAAGCAGTTTCACCAAGAACAGATCTCCAACACAGTGTTAGTTGGCTCATGCTGAGACAAGCTCTAAGAGCTCTTACGTCAGTCTTGATCAACCAAGATGCAGCAGCCATGCTGCATTGCAAAGTAGGTAGTCAGTCCATCCTTGATGATCTCACCTTCTTCATTCGCGGGCAAAAAGGAAGAAAGAGAAACATGACTGCATATTCTGTGCTGTACATGAAAATAACATGTACCTAGTGTCTTGTGAAAAGGAGAGGATCACAGAGAAGGTACAGAAGGAATCTAAAGAATGATTTCTTTGAACAGAGAGTTGTTTCTCAAGCCACTATCCTGCTAAGAGTTCTGCTTCTATCAGAAGCTAGCAAAGAAGTTAAAGTGTATGGCCAAAAGCATGGGTGCCATTTGCTGTTCACTGCATTTGGCGGGAAAACGAAAAGGAGATGAATTGGGTAGTCCTTCACTGTCCAGTCTAACCAGATTATACCATGACTCTGAACCTACTACCTGAAAAAAGTAAGGTAGTCTATCTCAGAAAAATTAGCGTGTGGTATGCAGGCAGTAACATTTGAAGTACGTTGCTTAGAAATGTAGCACTTTTTTCTTTTTAAAGAAAGGATTTTACATCGATTCTTGGGCTCTGGTCTCCTGATTTCGAAAAATGGTAACTTGTTAAGTTAGGGAGAACCAGTTAATGCAAAAAAGATATTTTCTTTTCTTCCATTAAAGTGTTAAAGTAACTTAAACCCTCAGATTAGACAAATCAAATGGTAATCATTTTTGACTTAGTAAAGGTAGCAAAGCAGGCACTAGACTGGGCTGACATGAAAACATAGAACCACTTCTGGGAACTGCAATATTTCTGAAATCTACATTAATAAGAATTCCCTCTTGTCAGAAGTGCTCATAGATTTTTCTGTCTTTAAAAGTTGTTATTCTGGTTGTATTTTTTTATTCTGGCTAGCAAGAAACATTTTTTGAGGCTAAGGTTTTATTAGAAAAAATCTTATGAATGCAACATTGTACTAATAAACATAGGAGCCATTGTTTTCGAAAGAATCACAATTACAGCAGCTTTTTTTCTTTCAATCCCCCCCCCGCCATCGTGCAAAGCACCTTATAAATCATAGCAAGCACTGTTATAATCTTCATGCCAGAGAGCGCTAGGGTCATCAAATACAAGAAGCAGTTCAGAAAATCTCTCAACATTTTTGAGCTATAACCATTTCACGTGTCTTATAAGCAGTTTATAGGCTTTGATTCTTGCATTATTAACATGGTCCATTTCAGAAGTTTTCAATAATAAAACATTTTATGCCCTCCACCTAGAAATCTCTTTCCTTTTCTGGAGCAATTAATTATCCTGGCCTGAAAGATCAGATCCAATATGCAAGAAGAGTTTTGTACAATGACCACTGGAGTTTCAAAACTTCATTAATTTCAGAATTACATTCTGTGCAAGTGCCATCAATTTCCTATTACTGGAGAGAGGAATTCAGCATGGGATTTTTTTCTTAACTTTTTCTTTGGTTTCCCTCACTAGCGAAATACTGTATTTGAACATTTGAAAGAGAGCAAGCGAGAAAAGAAAAAGGCACATTTTTCCTTGCTGGAATATGTTTGTTCTTTCAGTAATAAAGACTGGAGATTCAGTAACAGGATTATAATTTGGAAGGAGCTTTAAGTGTACATACTCTCTTCCCTTTTCTTTGCAAGTCAAACTGTGATGTCCTACAGCAGGCAAGTGTTGCTGTATAGTTGAAATGATTATCTGAATATCTTGTTCTAAGTAGCTTGCGATGGGAAGTTGGCAGGACTTCGGCTCTAAATAGTTTGAAAATGTCTTGAAAGAGTTGAGGCTGTGGTGCATTCCCACTCCTAGCCTGCTTTGCCTGACAAGGTTTGGCATCTGCCACCAAACAGCTATGAGAAAGATAAAAGCCACTCTTAATGGGCTTGTGGATTTTCTTGGTCGAAGGAAGTTGTCAGGCAAGTTAGTTTCCCTTTTGCCCTTAGTCCATTTGTACAGTTGCTGTAGGCCAGTGGGCTGCTGGGCCGTTGCAGGTGGGCAGAGAAGAGTTTCAAAACATAGTTTGCAAGAAAGGGGTCCTGGGTCATTCAGTTCAACCCTGTGCAGTAACAGCATATCATACAAAGAAGTTTCACTGAGGAAGGGCCAGAGAACAGTGACAATACGCTCTTCAAGTGACCCCCTTCATAAAATGTCCTGACCACATAACATTTCTAACCCGCAGTAACAAGCATTATACCTATAGTTAAAGGCAAAGAGTTATAACCATTCTGTAAGGATATGTAAACTGTAATTAAATTGTGATATTCCTACCCATTTTTCATGTTTTGAAAGAATCTTACCTCTCTCTTATAGGAAAACAATGAATGTTTTTGTCATTGCATAAGGATAGTAACACAAACACCTGCCTCTGCTTGCATATGGGTCAGTGTTTAATTGTTTCAATGAGATTCCTATTTTAAAATTAAAAAAAAATAAATCTGAAACATGCTTTTACTTTATAATGTGTTGTATTAGAGGTTAAGTTCATACCAATTTTAGATTAGTTTTAGGTGACTCATCCTATTTAATTGCTGATGGCTTACTTACAAATATAGTAAAATTACTCCTACTTGTAAAAATATAGTAAAGTAACTCGGGCTTCCTTCTTACATATGATTTTGAAGTTCCCATCAATGTCTTCTGACCAACCAATAGTCTAACCTACTGACCATATTCAGTTTTTCAGTGCAGTAAGAAATAGAAGCCACAAGCCTGCGAAGTGCAAAATACTTTCAGCTCCCTGTAGTCAGTGTGCTCAGCAACAGTCAGTATCTAGAGGACTGGCCTTACAGTGTTTTTCTGTCTAGCTGTTGGAAACTGAAGCTTTGCTTAGCATAAGTAGCTAGATTGGTGAAGCCTTCCTTAGGTTGCAAGCTGTAACCTAGCAACACAGTGAACTTAGGCTGAACTCCAACTTCTTAGTCCAAGAAGAATGGCTAGAAGTCCTGTATGATCAAAGGAAAGGGAACTATAATTTTTGGAAATGAAGAAAGGGACCGTTCTCCCTGGAATCAGCAGAAGACAGATGAGATCCAGGTGCAGATGGGACAAAGATCATGAAGCTGTGTAAGGAGGTAAAAGCGCCTGCACCAAAACTCCAATCATTGAAGAGGACACATAACCATTGAACAATTTGACTGGACAAAAGACATGCACTTGGTGCGTGAACAGGTGCACAAACAGCTTATGTCGTAGATTGTGAGGCTTTAAAAAGCACAGGAAAATAACTGAGGGGGTCCCTCTTCTTGGAAGCAGCCAGCTCGAGCTGTATTAAACCAACTCTGTGACAGAACCTAATGTCTGAACTCTTCTTCCCAGTCAGAGGCTAAGATTGGATCCAGCCTCACCTGGACTTCTCTCTGAGAAGGAGTTTAGAAAGCAAGGCGGTCCAATCTGAACCTTGCAACTCTGCGGGAGGACCTTCCCGGACTCTTCTTTAACACTAGCCCAGATCTCATTAAATTGTATGTCTATTCCAGGCACTACTGGAAAAGAAGAGTAAAGTCAAGGAGCCAAAGAGGCCCCTCCGTTTTCTTGAAAAAGCAGAAAAGCCTGTTCCTCAGCTACCCACTCCAGTCCTGGAAAAACCATCAATTGTAAGTGGGCTGGGTTTAGAACTTTTTTTTCTGTTGATCCCTGATTGTTTCCTACATGGTTGTTGAAGGAATGCCCGGAGAAGAAAAGAAATGAACTTTATCTTTTTTGTGTGTATTCACGTTAGAAGTAGCCATCACTATTTCTTAAGACTCTCTTAATCTCTCTCTTTATTCTGTAAAGATACTAACAGCTGAAGAATTGAAAATCTTTTACAATATCTGTTGGCCAAGTCCTTAGCTAAACTTTATTTTATAAAGACATAAATTAGTATACATGTTATTCCCTTTTTCTTGGGGAACAAAAAGGCAGATTACTATTATTATTATTACTACTACTACTACTACTATTATTAGTCTTGCAACCTTTTGATCTGACAACACTATCGTAACCCAGCAGAGCAATTAATTTTAGTCCCATTGAAGTCAGTGAGACTTTGGGTGCTTAGCACTGAGCATGCCCTTCATTAATTTGCTGGAGCGAAACTCTTGTCATCGTGCAGGATGCAGTCTTTGATGAGCATGCTCCAGTTCACAGAAAATGATTCGTCTGGAGAGAGTGAAATAGCAGTAATGATGTGTCACGGAGGATGTGATATGCTGTAGGAAAAAACAACTTTTTAGGCAAGCTGCAAATTCTTTTCCTTTCTTAAAGTGACATACTTAAGAGGTGGTTGCCCCAGTGGATCACTTTGTCTGCTTATTAACACCATTTTCATGATGTAGTAAGAATCAGATGCAATTATCATTTAAACTTGTGAATTTAAGAAAGTCACACAACCATGAAAGTGAGAGAGAGAAAGACTTACTAGATCGTCCATGCTGTCTTTCTTTGTGTAGTATGATGTCCTATGTTTTATACAGTCTATTTTAAGATGACTGAAACAAGAATATCTCCTTGGGTAGAGCTTTCCACAGCTTTACTGACTCTTAGGTATTAGATATTGTATTGCAGTGGTAGATTGATGCTATTTAGATTTATCAGTTTAGCAAATTTTTAAGTACTTCCAGGTAACATGGAAAGAAATCAGAAAGATTTATGCCCCAAATTGTAGTCATTCTTGAGCGTGCTTACAGATTATAGTTTTTTTGTCAACATTTGTTTTATTTTCAAGTATCTTTATATGTGAACACATAAGAGACTGGAGCTCTCCAGTGAAGCTCCATCTGTAAAATCAGGCCACTTCAGCCACTGAAGAGCAGCACTAACATCTCTTGCCTTGCAGAATCCATGTTAGGTTTCTCCTACCAGCTGGCTGCAAGGAGCACTGAAAGCAAAGCTCTTCTCTGTTGCTAATGCTTCTCTTCCTGCCATACAGATACAAGTACCCACTGCTAAGTGCACCAGCCTCTTCCCGCTAGAGTTGAGGATCTCAAAAGGAAAGCATGCCAGAGTGACAGGCAGGTGGCATTGACCACAAGGGACATAAAAGAAAGTGGAGACAATGGAGGCACTACTGCATGCCTCCTCAGCTCCACTCCCCCAGTCATTTCTTATGAACTTATTGGCCACAACAAGCTCACAAAGCACCTCTGAATTCCTTCACTGGTTTATCACTTTTTCCCAGCCCCCTGTAGTTTTCAGCCTGCTCCTAGATCCTTCTATATCCTTAATTCCTTTTTTTTTCTTTTCCTGCAGGACATGATAGGCTTTCCATCTCCCCTCGTTCTTTCCTGCTGGTCTGTAGCAGGCAGATGGAGAAGTTGATGATTACCCTTGCTAAGCCATCATTTGCAGCACCGAACAACAGAAATACAGGAAAATGTAACCCACAAAAATCTAAGCCAAATCTTAGTTTACATGAAACCAAGAAGTTTGGCTTATCTGTCCAGTATATGTGCCATCTCCATTTCCAAAACTCGGTTCTGAGGGGCACACTATAGCCAGGTGATATGCTACAGTTTAGCTCTCTGACTGGACTGGAATTTCATCCATTCTTTCCAGAAAAAAGAACATACCAAATCATAAGGCAGTCCTTTGGCTAGTTCTGCTTTGCTCCTCCTGGGTGGTGGCGTGGAAGGTGGGAATGCTTCCTTTTGCATTTGGAAAACTTAATCTTCAACACCTAGGAAAAAACAGATACTGCGATTTAAGCCCACACCACATCTCTCATCCCACACTCTTCTCTGTTTTTCTGGCACTTCTAAAATACCGCATTTCAATGCAGACCTCATAGGCTCTTTATTAAAAAAGCTTCATTGCAATTTTTAGATTGCTTTTTATCTTTCTCAGGCACCCAATAGGATTTGTCCTTCTGCTACTGTCAACTCCGCACTAGAAGACCCCTTAGCAAGAAAAAATGCTGCCAGTTGTGCTTCCTTCATTTAAAATAAGCCTTTTTTCATTTTTTTTCCTCCTACGGTCATGTCCTCTTTTCCATTATGCTCCACCGTTCTTCCAAGTTGGCATCAGTCACACAATGCTAGGCCAGTAAAGTTCTCAGAGACAAATCACGATATAATGTAATTAATTTTGCTTCCAAACTATCACCTTCTGAATCTTAAATTTACTGAGTTACTCTGATAAAGGTCACCACTGGAATAAATATCAAAAGAAAAATTGTGTATGTTCCCTTTTAATTTAATCCCTTTATTTATGCTTACCAGCTCTCTTGCACCTCCTTCAATAATAATTCTATCCCCTTAGTGTCTTGACCTGTTGAATTAATGTAGCTGATGCTCATTTTGGAAACTTAGATTCAGTCAAGCTACAAATAGTACTTCTAATGCATACAGTAATTTTCTCTATCAACATCTCCTTATCGTTAGGTACTCATCTCTAAAGACCCTCTAAAATCTCAAATAGAATCTAATTATACAGACGTTCTCCCCATCTCTTGTAAAACATGGAAGCATGAATTATTCTGACTCACCTTCCTTTCCCTAGAAATTAGAAGAATGTTCAGAAACAATTGAGAAAAAGCTGGATATGAGTTAGACTTTTCAATAGTTAGACGGATAATCTATAGAAATGTCAGTGTCCAAAGAAATAATTAATTATTGTGTGGATATTTGTTGTGTTTTGGCAGGAGGAAGAGGAAACAGAACTGGCAGTGATCTGTCTGCAGAAGTTGCTCCGAGGCAGGGCTATTCAGAACATGGTATCCAGTGTCTCTTTGTTTATGTCTCTCTTCAGAATGATGGTGGGAATGATTGAAAGTGTGTTTGCAATCTTTCTTCCACAGCACTAATCTAGGGTAATGAGGCTTCTGAAGCATATCCTCCTGTATGTTATCTGGAGTCCTTCAAGGCTGAAGTCTTTGCTCTCCAGCCCAAATTTCTTACAGAAACCTCTAGGTTCGTACACATGTCTGTGAGTGTCTCCCCGTTCCTGACATCCCCTACACTCAGATGTATATTTAGATGCTTTGTAGCAGGATTACTCAAATGGAAAATTCTAGACTAGATCTGAACCATGAGTACAGTTTGCCTTGATTATGCCAAGATACCAGGAACAGGAGACCTCCCACATCCCAGCAGGGCAGCTTGTATTTCATACCATCTTTCCAGTTTCCTGTGATGGTGAGCTGAACCTTAGATGAGGAGCAACTCAAGCATACCACCATGCTTTCCAGCAAGTGCAGGACCCATCATTCTGCTTTCAGTGGAGCGGAGATGGGTCTAGGTAAAAATTAATTGAGTAGCCATGCCTCGTGAGCTTTATATTAAGCAGGTCTATCACTTTTGATCAGACCTATCCAGAAGGTTTTGTTTTCATGCCTGCTGAGAGTATAACTGATAGTCTCTCTTGCACTAACTAATGTTTGTGAAGTGTTCCCATATGGGACCGTGACCTGAGCTTTAGCAAACAATGCAGTACTGTGAAAGTGGCTTGAGGTGGAATATAGTCTTCCCAAGCCTTCTCTGGTTCTGTGGTGATCTGTGAGATGGATTCTGCCACTGCAAGACTGTTGACTTTCACATCGTGAAATGTCCCATCATTTTAGGAATCTCCTTCCAGCTACTACTAGATCAGAAATATATGACTCGGAGAATGATGTGAGCAGGGTTGAGTGATCCTTTGTGGCTGTTAGAAGTCCTGTTGGAAGACAGGGGGAATGAAAATAATAAGACAGTGTCAGGGAAGGGCTGGGCCACGTAACCCCATGATAGGGACAGCAGCAGTTTCAACAATCTCCCCACCAATTTATTGCTTTGAGCTGTTGCCAGACTCACTAAAAACAAAGGTCAGAGAACAGTAGATGTTGAAACAGGAGACATCTAACCCTGGACTGAGGAAAAGGGGCACTGCTCACACTGGGAAGCTTTGACATTGAGGTTGATGTAACAAGATATCCGGAAGGCTGTTGCCCTTTTCACTTGACATTGATGTTGCTGTTCCACGTTCCCATGGTTTGAGTTCTGGGTGAGGCCAAACAGAATGAAGAAAATAATTTATTTTATAATAAAGTAGCAAGGGATCATCTGTACTCCACAGCAGAAGGTTTCAACTTTCATCTTCTATGCAGGAGGGTTTAGGTAAGATTTACCTGAAAGGAATAGTGTTTGCCCAAATGTGGCCACAAATTTGTTACTAGGTCTTGGAAAGAGCTGACCCTGCAACATGGAGAAAAAAGGTGTGCTCTGCTGGCAAAACATGTTGATCTATATTCTCCATTTAATATGCTTGGTTGTTTAACTTTATTTTCAAGATGTTTGAAGGGAAGGAGAAGCGGCTGGAACTGATCCGAGAGCTGCACACCACCACTCTCACACTCCAGGAGGACGGACAGCTGCTTTTGAAGGCAGAGGAGCAAATGACACTGGCCCAAGAGCACCAGCATGACTTGCAAATGCACGAGGTTTGACCATTTAGATGGGAAGGCTGATTCACGACACTGTCTTGACCAGGCACTCCGCTCTTGCAGTACCACCAATACTCTCACATTTAATTTCTTTATGTTTTCTATTGTCCACAGCACAGAAAGCATCCCAAGTAACAAAAAATGCTCTCCTAGCACAGGCCAAGCATTGAATGCCTGAGGGGCTAAAATTACTTTCACTGCTGTGGGGACTCTGGGGAATCTCAGAAACAGACTGAGGCGCCCTTACCGCAGCTGCTACCCAGGCTGCACTTGCTTTGTTTGCAGACAGAGCACTTATATTTACCAGGGCTTTGAACAAACTGCACTGTCAGATGAACCTCAGTTTTCCCACATTTCAATCCATTTGACTAGTGCTGTGACCTGACATCACAATACGTGCTTGTCACTCACATCTATCAGATGTTTTACTGAATGTGTGCTACTGCACTGTCATTTTCCTGTTCCTTTTCTGGCTTGGCACTCTCTCAGGCTCCTCCTCAGGCATAAAGCATCACAAAAAAAGCCAAAGCAGGCTTACTTCGTAAATCTTTCTGGGCTCGAGACTTCTAGGACTGTAGCAATGGTTTCACATTGTTGTAGTTGCCACTATTACAGAGACCAGAGAAATTTTGGTCTCCGTAGTCTGCCAAGGATCTAGTGAGAGCTGGGGATGCAAATTCCCGTCCTATTTCTTTGCAGGGACACAACCTTCCAGATCAAAGTGAATCAAATGGCAGATGCTGGTCTAAAATGGATCATAAAGAAATTTTGTCTGCATCTCAGATATACAGAATCTCCCCCATTCCTGCAGATTTTCCTATATTTTTTACTGCTCTCCTGTTTTTTCAGTGACCAGCTGTGAGGCAATGCTGCAGGTTCCAGATTATGATAACAGCATCCGCTGGCCAGCTGGCCTGGTGGAGAGGAAGCCAGACCACTGCTTCCTGCTGGGTGGGCAGCAACAAAATTTCCCCTCAGATCCCAGTAAAAAATGAACTGAGTGACTGCGTTTTACTGTTTATAATTTCCAGATGCTCCCTCATATACAGGGAGCCCAGGTATGGAATGCAGGAATACAGAATTTTTCTACTGAGGAGTTAAGAGAAAAATAAAAGCCTTAGGCATTAGGAACTTGAAATGCTCCTTCTCTTTTGGAATCCCAGGTGAGAGCGAAGGAGACAGCAGTTCAGACACCATAATAACATTCAGAGAGAAGGAGAGAGAGCAAATGGTAAAGATGCTGACCTCTGATCTCAGAATTTCCTTTTGGAAGAGCCACTATCCCCCTCTGCTGGTATCTACCTCCTCTACTCTAGCCATTTTTTTTACTATGTCTCTGAATGCACACAGTACAAGGCTCAGGTCTTCAAACATTTTGGACTTTAAACATTCTGGAATGCATGTGCAGGAGTTTTCTATGTGTGTGGCTATTTTAGAAAATCACTGATGACTCACAGTTCTTTAGGTTTTGGTGGTCACAGGTTTTTTTTCAGGTTTTTGACCTTTCCAGTATAAAAAGAGGCGTTTTTTCAAGAAATACTTCCTGCAGAAAGAGGACGGAAGCTCCAGATAAAATGGTCAAAGATGAGGGGTTGAAAATTTCCAACCTCGTATATAACAAAAGTCTAAGCCAAGAGTGTTGCTAGGTTGTTTCCCTCCATTTCATACAAGTTTTGGACACAGCACCTGGAGCAACAAAGAGGAAGCAACACGTTAGTTCAATGTTATCCATCCCTGTGGGCTGGTGCAGTTACTGCATTGCTGTCCTCCATCTGAAACACCCATGGGCTAACCACTGTCACCTCTGGATGTGTGCAACACTGACAATCTATCTCACTTTCTTTGAAACACTGCATGAGTAAATGGCACAGCAGTATAAGAAAACTGACTTATTACTAATTGTCTGGGATATTTCAGCTCCATTTTGAGTTTTACATTCAGATCTACTCTGTTATTGCCTATTTATTGCACCACAGCAACCCAGCCAGTTCCAGACATTCCCTCCTGCCAAGGACCATGGCTTCATAGTCCCTACTGGAGATAATGAACTTACCTTAGATCTTGTCCCTTTCCAAAGTGCAGTCACACATACGCAACCCATAAAACATAATGTGCTTCAAACAAGGAGTGAATGGCACAGTAACGCTGGACACTTGGAATCTAATCTTGGCTCTGTCACTGACTTTCTCATTTTCCATTACCTGGAAGTTTGAGGTCTCATTTGCACGTCTGCAAACTCAATATAATTACTGTTGATTTGAATTTGTTAGAAGTTAGTAATTTGTACAGTTTTAGGTAATAACATAATACCTAAAACTGCAGGGACTCATGGTTGCTGCATTATCTCAGCAAGTTGAATCACTTTGGTTGCGTCATGAATGGCCAACCAAAGACATACCATTTCACTGAGGTGGCTTTGAACTGTAACAAATATTTCGTATCCTTAGGAGAGGACAGAAATGTGGCTATACTCAGAATTGCAGAGTTTCCTAAACCTTTACTCAAGCTTCCTACTCATAAAGATTGAGGGTTTACTTTCCAAATGCTAGAAAGAAGCTTCATTTGCAACTTTTGATCCTATTTTTCGTTTACGGTCTAGCTAAGCTTAGCACAGGAAGATGAAGGGCATGCAGCTGAAGTAATTTCATTGTCACTTTTATACCTCCCCTTGGTCTGGGCAGTGGAGCATTCCCCAGTAACAAGCAGATGGCCTCAGCCACTATTCTAGTTATACTCACAGCCACAAAAGCAGTTCATAATGACTGGAATACAGCATGTCGAGTGCTTTATCTCCTCCCACCCACCCAAGTATAGGGGCTGCTTGTCCTAGTGTGACAGTATCGGGACTATTCCCACCCTGACTAGTTTTGCCATCTTTTAGCCTCTTTATGCCATCAGAGCCTATATACAGGAACATTACATTATGCAGAATACAGGCCAGTGCATGTAAACCAAGAATGCAAAACTCCATGGCTGGTCTGAGTGGATCTTGCAGAGCTGTTTCACATGCCTGTGGTAGTCCTGGGACTTTGAACAACATTCCTGGGGTTTGTAACATAATTCTTTGCATTTTTTTTTAAAAGTTGTCATCAGTGGAAAACCATTTGGCCAGGGAAGAAGGAAGGGTACTGGCGAACATGCTTGATTTCCTGTCCAAAGAGCTAGTGAGGCTGCAAGAAGAACGGAAGATCCATGCTTTTGTCATGCTGGCTGAGAGGCAGAGGCGGATGCGGGAAGCAGAGGAGAGTGGACGGCGTCAGGTGGAAGAGAGGCGGCGTCAGGAAGAAGATGAGATTTTCAAACAGGCAAGGGAGGGAGACTGGTGGGACTGTGGATGGTTTGTAGGAATAGCCTCCTTGTGGGAAGGTCTAGATAGAAGGGAGGTGCTTCAACTCTAACTTTGGTGATGGCTAGTTTTGAAATTGAGGGGGAAGGCTTAGTGAAGAGAAGGTGATTCCTTCCTAAAAGAGTCATGCCCATAAAACTAAGGATGATCTGAATACCCCTACAGACAGTCCTGCTAGGAACATCATGAACAGATGTAGGTTTCTAAATTTCCACAACAAACACCTGTGGAGAACGGATGTACCTATATTATCTTTAGGAATAATGTTTTGTCAGCACTTGGTCTGTCCAGCAAAACTATTAGGTGCTCTCACAGGAAGGATGCCATTAAGCAAAGTTTTGGAAAGATTTTGCTCCCTAGAAGTGGACTGCAAATAACAAGAGGTACAAAAATTGCTTTTAAGTAATGATAATGGATAATATAACCTTGAAATACAGAAACAGAAGTCCTGAATTATCATATTCCATAACTATTCTATAGTCCTATACCTATTCCCTAGCTCCTGACTGCATGAAGCATATTTCTCCCAGCTGAAAGGAATGAGTGGGAGCCTAATTGACTAAAACAATAATTTTCAAACTTTGTGGGAGGAGGTTAATACCAAGAGAGTCTGGCATCATGTTTATTTTTATTTTAGCTTCTCCTCTTATCTTTTCTGCATCTCTGAGTGGGAGGCAAGGAGGGTCAAAGTGCCATAAGCTTATGCCCTTCAGACTAGCAGAAGGGTAACACCCATTTCTAGAATCTCTGTTCTACAACAATTACAAGGAAACCAATAATTTTATCTTGGTTTTATTCATGTTACTTTGACTGGCTTGATGGAATCTTATCCTTTGGGATTTGCTTGAATGAAAAAAGCTGATTAATTTACTGAAGTCAGTACTGATGATTACTATTTGGCAGTTGTTGCTCTGGGGACCATGAGAACCGAGGAAGCAACTGCCATTGCATTCACAGAACTAACCTGCTGCAGCACAATTGGATCTGTGCCTAAGTTTTTGCTCCACCACTGGTTCTTTCCTGCACTTGTTTCTGTTCAATTAGTTCTCAGAACGAATTATTAGAAAATAAATTTTTACACGTTATTCTTCCCAGAAAGCACCTCTGAAATCAAATCTCAGGCTGGCCTGCCTGAAATTAAGAATCTGGTGAAAATCTGTTGTTCTTGCTTCTTTGGAAATCTGCTTCCACCATGCTCCTGGTAGAGCAATAGGCAGGGGAACGGTATCTTGGTGTTTTGTTCCAGGTGGTGAAAATGCACCGGAGCACTATTGACTCCTACTTGGAGGACATCATCCTGAGTAGCATGGAGAACACAGCTGAAGAACAAGCCAGGGAAGAGATTCAGAGAATGGCTGTAGAAATCAATGACATTGCTTACGAAATGGAAAGTCGGTACGTTATTAAATGGCACATTAGAGGCTGTTTACAGCAGTTTAGAACCTGCCTGACCATCTGCATCTGCGGTTACGTGTATAATCGAAGACATGGGAAGGGCAGAGCAATACTGTTCATGATCACTTCCTTAGTGTGACTGCTGTATGGGAACCACACTGTTACTACCTAGTACACACATATAAACCCATCAGAGCCTTATTTCTATACAGCATGTGCCAGATTCCCTTTGCAAATCACTTGTGGGATCTGTGAATTACCCTTTTTAGACTCTCCACGCCAATGTGATGCTGTGACTGAACTTTAAGTGAATCTGGGAACTGCCTAAAGCAATACCCATTCATACTGGTCTTTTCATTTATTTACACTACTACAGAAAATCCATTTGAAAGAGATGCTAAAAGATAAAGCTATACAGAAGCCTTTCATTCTGGGGTGGCTGTTCTTTAAAAAATTGCCAATTTCCATGGGGGTCAGTCATATTGATGGCTGCCTGACAAGGCACTTTGAGTAGAGTAAGTTGTTGAGAACACCACAGTCTTGTGTTTGGCTGGGGCATCAGCAGTGAATACTTTTTAGGACCTGCCAAACCTCCAGTTCAGTTTCTATGCTCTTTTTTTGGAATTGAGCCATAAAAATCCCAATGACACAGTGACTCTCCTATGGTACAGCAGCTGTGTATTTTGTAACTAGATGAATACAACCATAATGTTGAAATCCTTGGGGAGAATGAAGCGTAGATAATGCATGCAGCCCTGGGGCCAATTGGGAACCCACCAAACACTGTCATGGAAAAGAGCATGCGGAACAGCCAAATGCAGAGTCACAAAAGGGAAGAATTTAGCAAACTCAGCAATGGGCCAAAGACTAAATCGACAAAGACACAAATCTTCAGAGGTATCTGCGTGTCTAACTCAGTTTGTCATCAGTGAGAACTGGGCTTCTAAATACCTTCAAGGCTAAGGAGTCTAGGGTGATCTTCACCCTGGAAATATTACTTTCCAATGCAGTATTGAACACATTGGCAGTGCAGTGCAAAGGGGAATAGTCATGCTGTCACCTGTTTGTAGGATAAAAAGAGACCCAGCTGACAATTGCTGCCTTGACAATACATTCCCTTAAAACCAGTGAGAATATTTACAAGGGAGTCTTGTGTTTGCAGAGGTGATATGTAAAGAAAATTAAAATACTAATACCACTCTGCATCTGTTATGTAGTCGAACTCGCCTACAGTCAGAAGAGATTGTGGCAGAGCTGGTTTATAGTTTCCTGATTCCAGAAGCTGAGAAAATGGCTATGAGAGAAAAAGGTAAGGAGTCCAGTAACTTTATTCTCTTCATGAACTGGTTTAACCTCCTCACTCTAGCTCACTGAAAGGAAAGGTGCAGTGCCAAGAGTTGTCTCAGTTCTCTGAGATTCCTCTTTTGCACTCTGCAGGTAGAAAGTTAAGCGCTCTGACCCTTTTCCACCAATTTCTCATGAGCTTTAGTCTTTTAAAATGGTGGCCTGAATGCAGACCTCACGTAAATTTGGTGTATCTATCTGCAACAATAAAACTACATGAAAAGAATCAGCCCATTGCACCTTCAAAAACAAACTGGGGAAAATCTTTAAGTAACATGACTATGAATTGTCTATTATATGGCAATTTCTAAAAACTGCAGAAGTCTTTAACAGGCAGATTACTTAAATATATGCCATATGCGGAAGAAAGATTATATGTTTTTCTATGCTTTCTCCCTCCCACCCAATTGGTTGAGAGCTAGAAGCAAAAATAAGGTTTTAGGGCTGGCTGTAGTAACATCATGTTTTAAGTAGATAGTCTTGTAGTTGTAAAGGATGCTTCTGTTTAGCCAAAATGGAATGGCATCTGTCAAAATACAGAGGGGAAGGCCCTGGAAACCTGTGTATTACATTGAGTATCATGAATAAATGGCTGTTCTTAACAGGGATGTTTCCACGGACCAGCACACCCAGAAGACCATGACTAAACCAGTCACCCATAGAAAGAAGTGTATATAACCTAAGAAAAGCAATTGTATCACAACAGAGTCTGAGGTGGTCCTTGCCGCAGTGTACTTCTCTGACTTGAGAACAAAGGCACTTACTTCATTGCTTTTTTTTCTTGCTTTGTGAATGAAAACACAAACCCTGCAAACACATTTTGTGGCCTCTGAATTGTGCGAACCTTTTTCTTCCTAGTTCACGTATTTGTCACAACAACGGTATCTATTCAGCAGCTGGCAATTCTGCATAATCTCAAATCAGCTCCCCTCTCCTTAGCCCTGCTTCTGCAAGCCTACAAAAGCAGGCGATGTAATTTTAGTCAATGAAGCGTGCGACTCAGGCACTAACACACACAGGTTAGCCTGTCTCAGAAACAAGAACCGAAAGAGAAGACCTGGAGATGGCCTAGGATTCTGGACATACAGAGGTACTGTGAAGGAAGAAAATATGTACTGGGCTTAAATGCAACAGCAGCTACTGAAAAAAGCACCTCAGCAGCACTCCCAAGCAACAGAGGAAAAAAAAAAATCTTCAAAATCTGTGAATAGCTACAGTAGGTTTGCCTGGAAAGCAGAGATAGACCCAGACAAAAATTGACATGTATGCTGGCGGAAGAGCTGTAGATGATAAAGTACAAGAGCTCCGTTAAACATGATCAGGTGAAATTTGCCACAATATTCTTGTGACAGCAGACATCAAATGTCAGGAAGAGACATGGCTCACACTCTCTTCTCCTATTGCTGCATGGGGTGGAGGGGACTCCATACACTTAAGAGTTAGCTGAATTCTACCAAATGTACGCTCTGATGAGCACACCCTGCCATAAGCCTTCTTCAGAGTGCTACCTTCAGGGAAACAGAATCAGCAAGTATTCCATGTAAATCCAAAGGAAATAGTATCAGAATGTGGCATTAGATCTCATGAGCGCATCAGTGTATTGCATTTCTATGGCAGCCTTTAAAGCTTTCTCTGTAGTGAGCCAGATTATTCATTGTGTTTTAGCACATGTGTTTTAGCAATCTGGCACATGCTTGAGTGTACACCTTCCTTGAAACTAGCAGGAGGTGATCTGAGAGCACAGTTGCTTGGCCTGCCAGAGGAGCAAATCCATTTGTAGAACAATGATTTGAGGGCCTGCAAGTTCAGTCTGTCTCCACTTTAGCTTCCCCTTAAACATCTCTATTTTGCTATTACCTAGTCTTTTCTTCTCTTCTTATTTTTTTTCTCCTCTTTTTGCCACATTCCTGTATAAAAGCAGGGCTTATCCAATACTGTCTCATCCTGAAACTCCTCTGAACCCTCCCTCATTGGAAGTAGAAATCAATGTGCTGATATGAAAAAAAACTGGCATCGCTCACCAAGTTAAGCCCGCTTTCTTTTAGATGGAATTCACTGTGGGTGGAGGAATGGACTGCAGCAGTACGAGGAGAGTATTCCCAGTATAGTTGATGCAGTTCATGCATACGCAATTGAAGCCAAAATGCCTTGGGTAGAGAAAGCTCTCCTGGGAATGGAGAGCTGCCTGGTGAAGGTCAGCTTTTCAAAAAGCGAGATCCAGTTGCATTCGTTGTCAAACGAAGTGGACCTGGGAGATGGATAAACATAAACAGGATGGGTTAGTGATGTCGGGCAACTGAGTCGGTGACATTATGCAGAAATGTACGACAGCATGCAAGACACCCGTGGTTCAGATTCACAGTGAAAATACAGTTCAGCCTTACAACATGAACAAACCAAAGCAACACGGAGTCTTGGACTTTTGCAGGGAAGTGACATAACAAAAGCCACAGCTCGTTCCTGCAGCATTCCCCATACCCTCCTTACAAGCATGCAGTGTTTCAATCCCCATGATGGTTTATCAGCATGTTAAGTTGAGAGAGAGAAAGAGGGAACAAAGAACAGTGAAGAGCAATGAAGAGAATGGTAGGGTAAATGCTTTGGCTTGGGTAATTATTTTGCAAGAGGTGGGCTGGAAATATATACAAATGAGATATTGGATGAAAACTGTAAAACACAGTAAAGAACAATCCTGGAGCAGCAAAAAGGAGATGATAAGGTAGGTGACTTAATGTGTCTATACTGTCTCCAAATCTTACTTTGACCTCAGTAAGAGTTTCTCAGTGCAGGCAAAATCCTAACACAGGAGAGGACAGATTTCAGCTCCGGTCTTCCAGAGGCCTGCTGCAATTAGCAGACACTGAAGTTATTTTAAAGCCTGATAACATATCCTGGGCGGTTATACCCTAAGCTGGAAAGGAAAACACTTTTGGCTGTGCTTTCCACTGTGGGGACTAGTCTTCAAAGTGAAATGCAAAATTAGTTGCTGCTATTAGGTGGCAGTAGAATGCTTTCAGCCAAAGTTAGAAGGGCGTGATTTTTTTTTTCCTGAGATAGGCTTTTCCACAGCTGCAGGAAGGCTGAAAGCTATCCCTCCCTTCTCCCTTACGGAGAACACTTTGCTGTACATTTCCAAGTAAAAGCTTTATCTCTTTTTATGTACAGTGAGGCAGTCCCAAAGGAAACACATCTTTGCTGCTCATCGGATCATCCACAGGGGCACAGAGAGGGTAGTGGCTGATCTGGCACTACATCAGGAGACGTCTGCCAGCAAGATAATGGGAGATCCTCCTGCTGGGGCAGCTAGCGCTGCCTTGAGTGGGACAGCTGCTGGACCAAGCACAGCTGACAGCACTTGCTCTGACCCAGTTGCACACGAACTAGCTAAACTGGGCGAAGAAAGCCCAGGAGAGACAGCAGTGAACCCTTCTGATGGATCAGACAAGAATCCCACAGCCTCCTAAAAGACAGAAGATGAGCCAGGTGAGTTTCCCTTCCCCTGTGTGATTTGAGCTTGGAGCATGGTGAAGGAGAGGGAAGCACATTATATTTACTTTTTTCAGGGCACCCAGAATGGAAAATGCTCTCTCTCCCTTGAGCTGTCCCTCCTCCTGCCTACCAGCAATGCTGTCCTGGAACCACTCTGTATACATTTTGGTGTGGCAGCCCCAGTCCAGCCCCCTCCCACCCTCCCCAACTACCTTTGGACCTCACTAGCTAATTTTCCTCTTCCAATTATTGAGAAGCTTGAGTGAGAAAGCAGTGTTAGTATTCCTTGTTTGTTTTCCTGGCACAGACCAATAAAGATCTGCACCTGGGCTTTTGGTGGTATTTCCTTGCATCAATAACATTAAATGAAAAAATGCTCCAGCAGAGAGAAATTTTGAGTTGAGACCATACACAGTCTTTTCTCAAGCGTGTCCCACTGATTTCCTTAGTGGAATAAAGCAGAGTGACTCCCTGCATTAGCACTGCTATTAATAAAGCGTTGATGTTGAACAAAAATGGTCAGATCTTGCATCATCTTTTCACATAATTAGTCCTTGCATAAAGAAAAGGCGCCCTTGACCTCAGCAGAGTGGTTCCTGCCAAGCAGGCAGTGTCTGGCACTAATAACTAAAGCTAGGTGATAGCAGAATGACATGGTGGGGGCTGATGTAGCTTGTGCAAAGAACCTATTAGGCAGTGCTTACAGCTTTTCCAGAAATGTTACTCTTTGGGCTGACCTCTTCTTGCTTTTTAGCATCCCAAAGGAGAACAATTCTGGAAAGAATCTTACTTTTCTTAGAACAGCGTTAGTCACTGACTTCCAGCTCCAGGAGGCTATGCAGAAAGGATGCTGGCTTTGCCTTGTTTGCAAGCACGGGGGTGCTCCAGCTCAGGATGTCAGAAATCAGCAGGCTGCAGACAGGCGCAGTGCATCTGATCAGAGAGCTGTCAGGGACATGCTCAGCTCTCCAGCTCCCGCCTGTCAAAATTCCTGATGTCTGTGGGTTTAGCACCTGAAAGGCACATTTGCACCGATACCCACCTCAAACGCACCAGCTTTTGGAGAAGCAGGCACAGCCGCAACACCACACCCAAAATGCTTACTCATTGATGGCTACAACTTACGCAACAAATAGCAGTATTAGCTCTCAGTGCTAACGTGATAATGGGCCAATCTCTGTGTTCTTCCATCGTTTCTCTGTAACTGATGGTCCGTTCTTTGGGCTGGGTTTGCAAAGCCTCAGGTATGGTCCAACTAACTAATCCTGAACATAGTGCTGCTCCTTCAAAACACAAACCAGCAGCTGGTCAAAAATTCAGGCTCATTAGCACATTCCTGGAAAAATTTTGCGTCAGGTTTCTGTTTTGTGGATT
>VWZL01000876.1:0-11901 GCA_013396915.1 Stercorarius parasiticus | reverse complement strand
GACTCGGTAATTTACTGCCTCTGAATAACAGCGTCTGTGGCCAACGCTTCAGCAGTCTGGCCTATACAGCAGATCCATACCCTGCCGCTGTCCTACTTTTTTGAGACTCCTGCGACTATTTGGATCACTGGGTCAAACCAGGCCCCTCCACTTACCTGGCGGGACACCCACTGGCCGAGCTCTCGCATTACGATGCTCTTCAGCCTTTCCTATTAAGTTGCGTGTAAGGATTCGGAAAGCCTTCCGTTTCTAAACGTGGGTGTGCTTTCCTTTGCAGCCAGCCAGAATTTAATGACAGCTAAANCCCTTTCCCGAGGAATATTGCTTTGACTTCAGGAAGAGAGACGTGGATGTGCTCACACCACGCGCCGTCGCAGGGAGGAAACCCGGACCCTGAACAGATGGACTTGAACAAGCATTCACCTCACACTTCAGTCAGACTGTTTCGAGATCGTAGACAAAATAAAAAAAAGCAGTATTGTATCTATGTATACATGTATATATTTATATAATATATATACACACACACTCATATATAGCCAGCTTTCCTACAAGTCAGCAGGTACAAATTACTGTCGAGAGCACTCGGATGTGTATTTTATTAATATTCTACCAATGTAAAAACATAATGGCGACGTGGCAACACGCATCAATAAATAGAGATCAAAAAAAAAGCAAGAGGTTAAAAAAGATGAAATTAAATACAGATTCTAGCTGTGGATTTAAAATCAGAACTATTGGAGAATGTGGCATCCTGCAAGTTAAAACTGCAGTTAAAAAAAAAATTACAAAAGAAACCAGTAGACTGTTACAGTTCACATTATCAACCCTGGTGTCCTTTTCCTATACGCACCTTGGGAAAGGGAAGCCTGTTCAAATCGAGAGCCTGGGGGTGGGGGCAAAAAAAAAACCCAAAAAAACCCCCAAAAAGCTTTCACAGTGGCCACTTTCCAAAAAGTCCCTTAACATCCCCAGCCGGGCCCCCGCCTCTTCCGAGGATTTTGTTCGTCTGCTCTTCTCTGCTGAAGATGGAGCTGACTGCCCGCCCCCGCCGGCCCTTCTGCCCTGCGCCGGGGGAGGCAGCAGCTCCGGCCGGGCAAAGGAGCCGCTGCAGTAAAGCTAACGGCTTGCGTTGGTGCATGTGTGTGTATTATATTATATATAACCCACTTGGGTAAGACTTTTCCCGTAACGAAGCTGCAGGCTTCTTCATCGCTAGCACTGATTTTTACAACGAAAGGCTTCCATTAGCGGTTCAAGCCTTAGACACACGGCAAACCCTCCCCCCACCCCCCACCCCACGGCAACCTATTTTTCCTACCACGTCGCCCGCTCCCCACACTGAGCCAGGGCAGTTCTTCAGACAACCCGGGATATGGATTCGCTGACAAGTAACGCTGAGCTCTGTTGAATGACCCCTGCTAAGCTCCCGACCAAATTCAAGCTGTGCACTACATCAAAGTCCAAAACTTCACTTAAAAAGAAAATANTTCTTCTTTCTGTTGTGGAAGGGGGCACGAGGCAAGACTCCTGGTTCTGAAGTACACAACAGCAAACTTCCAACATGAAGAGATTGTCGAGGGGAGAGACATTGGTGTGTTGTATTGCTCCGCTTTCCCTCCTCCCCCACCTAGTCCCCTGCCCCGGACACCCTGCAGAGTGAGAATACAATGAAACTGGTTTGTATTTATAGATATTTTACAAGGTTAAATAAGAACAACAATAATAATAAAAAATTGAACACTAAAATGAACAGGTTGGTTGGTTTGTTGGTTTTTTTTTTTTCCTCTTTTTAATTTTCTTTCCAAATGTGACCAGTGTTGCTGAGCAAGACTCAAATTACTGGTGATTTTTCCTGTGCAGCTGGCTGCTTGGTACCGGTTCAGGTGGAGTTGGAGGCTGATGCTGTAGCTACACTATTGGTCTGAACTCGTTCTCCTGCGTTAACATCTGCAAATGACAGGCAAGAGGAAGGGAAGAGAAAAAAAAACAAACACAACCAGTATTACCTCCAAAATACAGACAACATTTGGAACAATAGCTATGACATTGCCCACATAGGGAAACCCACAACTCCCACTGAGGTGCCGTTCGGCCGGGATGCTCTCCTGACTTGAGGGGGTGCGGATGGAACAGTTTGGTCTGGGGAGAGGGTGGGGAGATGGGTCTTTCAGCAGGACAAAGGCAGCCTCAAGGGCTGAGGCCTGCAGGCCGGCGTGCCAACACCCAGCAGCGATAATTTGCCCACGTTACATCCCAGTAGCTCTAATTGCAAGACGAGGCACACCAGCATGGCCAAAGCTAACACATCAAGTATCCGTGGCCACCACAAGGTTCCATGTTGGTGCTGAAGTTTCGTATTGTTTGGCCTGCTTGTAACAAAGGCATCTGTTAATTGTGTGAATGAGCGCAGACAATGAATGCGAGGAGCCCGCTTCCCTGGCAGAAACAGCTTGTGTGTTCGTGTGTAATTCATGCACTTGTTGCCTCAGAAAATGTCTTTCAAGTCTGCTGCTTTATTCTGTGTTGCTCAACCAAAGTTGGATCTGCCACCCCCTGAACTGCTGAAGCAGATTAACGTCAAGGCCTGAAGCCAGTACTGAGGTTTACACAAGCATACGACACTGTTAGGGGATGGGGTCTCTGCAAGAGATGGCCTCCAACACCACCTCTTCTCTGGGAGGGACACTGCTCACAGGATCATGGGCACGTGTCAAAGTACATTCCAAGAAAACACAAAGTTTGTAAAGAAATACCAAAAGGAAATACACTGTAACTGTAATTTCATAGGCCGCATGCATCAGGTGTTTTCTCTAAAAAAATTGTTCTTAGTATTAGAGGAGTTGGTAGGGAAAAAAAAGCACCGACTTCATCTAGAACCATCCTACGAAGAATCTAATTAGCACGGTCATGAAAAGGAAAGTGGATGAATGGTTAAATGCATAAAATACTCAACACAATAAATACAGAAATGGGAAAAATATTAAGTGACGTTTTCTACAAAAGACCGTTGTGCATTTCTCCCACTTAAGTAAGGTTAACTGCAAAGCTATCAATATCGCAACAGGGAAAAAAAATAGTTCTCTCAATACAGAAGAGGGCAGACTGGGCAAAGAGCGTATTTGAAAGACATGGGGAAAAGGGTTTATAAAAAGAAATAACAGATTTGCTGACCTCAGACTGAAGGACAGTATGACTAGCATAAATAATAGACGTGACAAAATACAACTGGTGGGCAGTGGGGGTGCAGGAACACTTCTCCAGCACAGGAGAGCTCGTGAGGAAATGCAGCCAGGCAATGCTCTACAGTCACCTGTTAACAAAACCCTTCTCCTCCACATGGACCTGACCCCAGCTGGAAGCACAGCCATGAGCAACGGCAACGAAATGAATGAGAGTCTAGAGATGGGCAGCACTCGCTGAGCAACAAATTAAGTAACCTACACAGACAGCAGCAACAAAAATAGGAAATCAAACAACAGCAGCATCCAGGAATACAAGGGACAAGTGGGAAGAGAGGATGATGCTTATTTGAAAAGGAAATGCTGTGAGGAGCATGCGGGAAGGAAGGGAAATCCTCCTGTGGGCAGAGGACGCCAGACTACTGCTCAGAGAGTCTCCCATTCCCTTTCCTCTCACCCCAAATTAATTGCAACTCCTCCCTCATGAAGGAAGGGCCACCATGACAAAAAAAAGCTCATGCAGTAAAAGCACCACGGCAGCATGATGACAGTACCAATGTTATTTGGAAAGCAAGCCCTGGACGCAAGAAACACCCTCCTACGTGGAGAATTACCCAAATGCCACATGCATGCAGACCAACAACGGCCACAGAAATCGAAAGTGACTCTCACTGTCCCTGTTTTAGATTAATTTCAGGTATGGATAAACTCCAGCTAATGCAACATTGCCGTGCCTGATGCAAGCAGTCCAGCTGGAGTCTGTACTGTTGGCAGAGGATTTCTCTGTAGGTGTACAGGAAGTCCTTGTATTTCATTTGCTGAAATGAAATGTGCCTTTTGATCTCTATTCCTGAAGACGGCAGAGGCTGAAACTGTTATCGTTACATTGCTACTGAGCAGAGATAAAGAAAAAAGAAGAGGGGATGGAGCTACTTCATGTAACATATGTAACATATGCTCTTTTTCTATCATCACTCTAATGAGCGAGTTCCTAAGAAATGTATGTGCCACACATTAGAAAATAAACCAGGTGATGCAGCCCAAGACCTTTTACATGGGGCTTTTCACAACAATATACAGAAGTCTACCCAGGCTGGGAGAGAGTGCAGAGCCTGCTTAAGGCTGTACTGGCTCCAAACCTGCAAGAAAATGCAGTATTTTGATATTCCAGCTTGTTCTTTGACTTCGCATCGACACGAAATTTGGGGAACAAAAAGGGGCTTGGTTCCAGCATATCTTTGCTGAAGCACCAGAAAAGGAGCACAACTGGAGCATGAGGGGATCTGGACATTCACTTACATCATTACTCCTCCTCACCATGAGAAATCAGTATTTGGGCATAAGAGAAGAAAATCTAAGTCTTCAGCAATGTTGTCAAAACATCTGCTTTGCAAAGCAGTGGCCTGTGCCCGTGTGGAAGTCCTGCTGGGAAGCGAAGCCAGGAGCTGATGTGCAGCTTTCTGGTTTGGGACAGAGGACCACACTGCAGACGGCGGCTTGAGGTCAGGGCGGCCTTGTTCCCTTGAACTACCTACCTGACACCTCTGCCTGTGTGGGCAAAGAAACCACATCAGGGCTTAAGTGTCAGCCACTTCCGAAACTTCTTCCAAAAAGAGGGCAAAAGTATCTCTCATCAATGTAGAGCACCTCTTCCAATTCAGCTTTTCCCTCTGAGGAATGCCTCAGCTTTCTTGAGGGTACATGACACTCCTTAGAAACCTCCCGGAAAGGAAAGACGGGGCTACAGTTCGGAGAAAGACAGAGATGCCAACTCAGTCTGAGAAAGCCCAGTAGCACTAATGACAGCATTAGCTGGTTGGATTTGTAATGCTGAGAGGCTGTGCTACTCATCTGCAAAGATACAGAAACTAAACTACCACCAGCCTGGAAGTCCTCACAGGAACAGCAGAGGAGACAAGCAGGAGAGAAGCCTAGTTTTCCTATTGTGCCTGCCTATGGATGTAGAAATCCAGGGCTCAGAGCAAAACTGGTGAGCCTGAAACATGCAAGTTTTACTCCTCTAACTGTCATGGACTCATCCCTGTGCTGAGCTTGCAGAAGCCTGAGCAAATTGCTTGCCCCTCTTCCGGTTAAGGAATTCAAGTTTTCCAGAATTCCTTCAATGGGAATACTGTACATGCACTAAATCTTAATTTTATGGAGCACCGTGGGCTTTTTCAACTGCCACACATTGGCAGGTAACACCAGCTCTAATCTGTTTTGTTGATGAAAGTTCAGGCACACCATCGCATTTGGGATTACACAGGATCAACACAGCAGGATGCCGAAGACGATGACTCCAGCATCCCTGCTGGCACAACTCCCCTGCAGATGGCAATTATGCTCTTCCCATCTTAATGCTGACTAACAGAGAGGTAACTACTGCTGCTGGCTGATCCAGGAAGAAATACATGTAGTCACACAGGCAGATATGCTTTCAGCTTGGTGTGCATGCTCCTCCTCCTCCAGCTAGATCAAGTCAGCATCCACGTGAATAAAGCTGCACTGGCATTTTTAATCAACAGCCAGCATAATTCACAGAAAGCTCGCATTTTCAAGCGAGGGGGCCATATAACTCCCATCTTCCTTTTCCTCCACTTTGCTTTAGACATGCCACTAATGTCACAGAGAATTTCTTATAAATGTTTAGGTGAATTTACTAATGCTGGTGCAGCAAGGCTTCACGCTGCCACTGAAAAGCCAGGTTCCACTGGTACAGTGAGTTCAGCTTGATGCCTCAAGAAAACAGGAAGTTTACAAATACATATTTTTAACACTCAAAAACTACCTACAATAATTCCCCTGCATTTAAGATCATGATCCCAGGATTACTGTTGCATTGGGCTGTTGAAATCATTGCTGTGAATCTATCAGTAACAAAACCCACTCATTTTGGATAACTTTTAAAAAAATGCACGTTTGTCTTACTGGTTAGCGCGAGGGCTAGTATTGCTGGCTTGATGAAATCTGCATTGTTAATGTGGTATGTTGAAAAGCCAATCTTTCCAACTCTCAACACTATACCACTGCTAAGCCTCCTGTCAAATGCTACTTTGCTAGACTTCGGACAAAAAAAATCTCATTTTTCTAGTTATTCTCTAACTATGACCCTGCCTTGGTGCATGATAGAAAGCCCTGCTTTATACCTTGTCAAAAAGCTGAGATTCTGACATGGCTGCATACCAACATGACAGCTATGAAAATGGAGTAACTGTCTGCAAGCAGGTAAGAGCAGCCCAGCTGGATTATCCGCAGTGATGAGTTAGTTCACTGCATTTCCATGTGTGTGCACCTGTGCCTCAAGCTTACAGAGTAGGCAACTACGCTGGACATAACAGCGGACACTTGAACCTCAGTATCAGTTCTGCTTGCTAGAGGCAGACAAGAGTTACACACTAATAATATGGATTACAGTTACATATATCTTGCTTTGCCCTGTGAATTGCCCTAAGAGCCACGTTTTGTAGCATCATCACCAGTCAAAAAAGTCATTTCCGGACTTGTACCGCTTAGTCACATGAGCAAACACTTTGCAGAAAAGCCTCCTGCCTATCGGGTGCCCTAGGTTAGGTGGGAGAGTTGTTCCCATGCAGCTTTAGCAGTTACTGAAGAACTAGAAATTTACTTATCTGGGATGTGCACGGGGCACAGGGAAAGAAGGGACCTCTTCTATGAAAATCTCTTGCTAACCGTAGCATCAGCATGCAAAGCACAACAGATTAACATAACCTCATACAGGACCTAATCCTAAAAATCACAACTCTGGTAACACTCCCGCTGCCTGTTGTGAGAACCCCATTTAAGTAAGAAACTACAAGTCAGCTGTGCTGCAGAAACCCAAAGCTGCGTGTTGCCCAATACTGAACTTAATCTCACAATTTCTTTTCAAGCTGCAAGGATAATTTTTTCATTTTTGAGCTACGAGCCCAAGGTCCTATCCCAACTCAGCGCAGTGCTTGCAAACAGGAGGTTTAAAAATGTTGACATCAGTAAGGTGGGTTGGTTTTGTTTTTTCTTTTAGTATACTTCACATTTAGGACTCAGCAGAATGCATTCCCCCTCCCCTCCTCGCCCCGGCATGAACTCTTGTAAAGTGCTAGGTGAAAACAGATTTCTTAATCCCATTAATTCCTCAAGACTTGTATCTTGGCAAAGAGAACTCCTTAAAAGGCATGAAAGGGCCATTAAGTGAAACTATTTTTCAGAAGGGCTTAAAATAATTTTCCATGTTTGTATTTTATAGTTTTTCAATTGCTTTTACTACTTTATTTGCTTTTTTTCCTCACTCGTTGTTGAGCAACAGATGCACATAAGAGGGAAACAGAGAACATGACTATTTGCAAAATATACTGCCAAGTGTATGAAACAAACACACTAAATTTGAAAATAGCAATTTTGGTTTCTCCTAAATTCAGAGCACAAATTGTACAGGCTGTAGCTTTTATCTACTGCTACTACATTTTCAGAGAGAAGCCTCATCTTTCAAACCTGGGTACATTTGTCTGTCCTGCAGTATGAAAATGCTTTCTATACAGCATTGGCTGGACCAAGAGCATTTGATATCAGGTAACCGTCGGGCACACCAACCTGCAAACGCTTTCCTGCACATTTCAAGAATACTTTTTTAATTAGGGCTTCTCCCTATCAGCTATATTACACTGAGCAAGCGCCCTGCACCTCAAAAGGGGGTCACAGCCCTTGTCAAATGGGACTGACGTGCATGCAGGACATGTATGGAAGCACACCCATTTTGCAGCCTGTCTTTGGTTGCCCAAGCCCGGAGACAGCTGGCTGCTGTGCTGACTCAGGGCTGACTCAGAGGAGTGTCACATACTGAATCACCTCTGCCACACCTTGGATTTTCTCTGGGAGTCGCCCAACTGATATTACCCAGCTTTTAAGCTTTCACTGGAAACAGAATACAATACGGAGTGGCTATGGGCCAACAGCAAGCTTTTAAAAGGTTTCTGACAGAAGCTTGAGACAGCATGAGAGAGGCAAAAAAAGAAATTCACTCAGTGCTGGCCAAAACCCAAAAGCATCTGCCTCGTGCCTGAAGATGACAACAAGCGAACTCAGTAAGAAGCAACTGCAACTACTTAGATGAGGCAGTGAGCACACTGTCTGAACTCCCTAACCAGACCTTTAAGTGCTATTGCCTTTGGGGAAAAATCCTCTCCAGCCACGCTCCACGGAGGCCATGGGTACTAAAGCTAGCCGTTTCTTCTCTTCCTAGGCATCACAAACTCATGCTCCCAGTCAGCTTTAATTTCAGACTGTCTGAGAGCTCAGAAATTAGGTGCAAAGCAATCTTTGCAAAAAAAGGACCGGTAAAAACCAGAGGAGGTAATGTTTCAGGTGATGACCAAGGAACCCTTCCTCCCCATTCACCCTGAGGGCCGAGGTGGCTCATGGATCCCATCAGAGGGAAGGTGCCTGGGCAGAGGGAGCGAGGGTGGGGAGGGAGGCAGGCAGGCGCGCGCATGTTCTCACCTGAGGCCGCTGTAGCGTTTGTAGGGGTCGAAGCAGCTGCTTGGTTCCGGGCATGAGCAGGGATGAGGATCGAAGCCAGAGATGGGTTACTTGACAGTTCTGGAGGGGAGGTGGAACAAACAGAGTTAGCTCATCGTCCACGAAGAGCCCCACATGCAGGCTCAGCTCCTCGGGTTTACCCCCCGTAACAGCAACCTCGGGTGAAACACATGCCCTTACAGCCAAAGGTCACGTTACATTTTCTTCTTTGCCAACCAGCAAGAGGAAACTACAGCCATATTTGGCTAGGCAGTCTCCAGAGCAAGACTGTCAAAACTACAAGTAGTGGTCCAAAGGAATTACCTCCTAGAGAAAGGCAGCAACTTGGGAGAGTTAGCAAAGAACCAGTCAAGCCTGTTCCTTATCAATGGCCTGATAATGATGTATCCTTCTCAGCACTGGAAGGATTCCCTTCACAAACCCACTTGCAATCAGTCTCAAGAAGGCTGATAGTAGTGGTGCTGCTTTGGGCACTGGCTCAGCAAGCAAGCAGCCGCCACAGTTGCTCCAAGAGCTTCAGGGATTCAGTTCTTTGGCTCACTCAGGCATCACTTTCTCAAGGACCCAGGAACCCAAGACCAATCTCTCACAGCAGTCTCCTTGAGCGAGGCCAAGAAGAGGTGACATCTCCTTTAAAAGCACAGGGAAAGGCAAAGGGAACCGGTCTCCTGGGCAATTTAAATGGACAACAAAATGATGCAACCATTCTTTCTGAAGACATTAA
Organism: Stercorarius parasiticus; assembly: GCA_013396915.1. Lineage (NCBI taxonomy): Eukaryota > Metazoa > Chordata > Aves > Charadriiformes > Stercorariidae > Stercorarius > Stercorarius parasiticus. Next base: position 2,463 of record VWZL01000876.1, on the reverse strand, counting down.
CCAAGGAAAAAAGAGTCATGTCTTTTAGGCTCCAAATCTCATGTAGCTTCAATATGTATCAGAATGAGACATAGTCACCTCACAGCCACAACTGTGGGAGGATTAAGGGCAACACATTGCCAACAAATGACAGTCTTCTGGCACCCTACCAAGAAAATCTAGTGCCTCACAGAAGGTGGGACTGAGCCGAGGCAAGACAGGTCCTGTTTGTTTCAGAAACAGGAGTGACTGACTGTCTCTTGAGAAAGCAACATCCGGTGAAAAGGATGTGAACAGTCACCTCGTGGAAGGAGACTGATGACTTTTGGAACTCCAGGAGGTCATCTGGAGGAAAAATGAGAATAGACAGCTTTTTACATAAGACCTCCCGTACAGAAACCAGTCCAAATCATGCCATGGGTTCAGTAAGGTAGTTTTGTACATAGTCTTAAATTATTTGGGCTTATTTTGAAGAGCCTATTGCTTTTCTTTAACGCAAGTTTTAAACTTAGGGCCTCAAGGGATCAGTAATCTACTTGGCATTTTTTTTTTCCCTCCATTAAGCTATATTATGTTTCTTTACTGCTGGGAGGGAAAGATGCAGAAGACTCACCTGCTTACAAGCCTCTTATTACTACACATCTTGAGACTGCCTTTCAGCACTTACGAACACAAGCTCCGGTCTAGAACCAAACAGAAGCTGTCACATTACCCGCAACACATCCATCCAATCTATCCTGTAATGCTCCATGCAGGTCTAAGCAGACCTAGCTAGTCCTTCTGGAAAGCCTCAATACTCACACCATTTGTGCAAATACTAATCCTCAAATTCATGTGGGAATAATTCAGAATTCATATATTCATAATATAATTCAGAATTCTTAAGTCTCCATTTTAAATGGAAAGATAAACTGAAGAAACATGAATCCTCAAGTGTCAAAGCTGAACACCAGTGATAAACCTATACTCTAACACTATCTTGGGTACTGGCTGCTCTGTGCTGAAAATGTTGCTCCTTTAGTAATTTTTCCAATGCTATTTCTCAGATCTGTTATTACTGGGAATCTGATGTTTACCTTGCTCTTTTGAAAGTTTCTATCATCCCCACATTATTTTCCGCTCATCACTGGCAGCAATACAGGGTTATGACCCAAACAAAAGCAGAGCTAAAACGTCAAGGAAACCAAATGACATTTGTCACCTTCTGGTGCTAAGCGGTGCCTCGAGGATGCAGCCTACATCGCTGTAGCCAAAGAACCAGCTGATTCCACAGAATGACACTGTCGTAACAGCACCACGACCCCATTCTCATTCCTCCCTTGCGTTCATCTAATGCTGTCAGAACACCTCCTTTCACAGCACCAATTATGGCAAGTATACTCGGTTTTGGTTTTTTAAGGCAAGTGCAACCATTTCTCTGAAGCTACCTTAAAGAACTTGGACAACAAGACTGATCTTGTTCCCTTCTTGTCACATTATCTTTCTTGGTATGAAGTTTCTTAAATTCAGCATGCTTGACACTTCACTTAGAGGAGCAGGTCAATTCAGACAAGAAATAACCAAAGTAAATTGAACTCTTTCGGCTGAAGTTTTACAGCAGCTTTGCTTGAGAACTTCTTTGAATTTTTGTTCTACCGTATTTTTGCAGCTATCCTGTCTGTAAGGATGAGACACGTCAATACTGAGGAAAAAGCTTGACCTGTGGTATCTGCAGTCTACAAAGTATTGAGAACCTCTGTTCTCAGTGATTTTCAATACGGTATTTGGACAAGCTGTTGAACTGTAGCCTGCTTACCTAAATTAAGCTTGCAATTCAAGGTTGTGTTAATTACAACCAATACTGCTGCAAGAAGATATTGTCATCAAGGCAATCCAGTCAAAGTTTTCAATACCATGATGTGAACAAAGCAGCTATCCCAGTTGATTTATGAGACCAAACTTCCATTCACATCAGCTGGGGAAACACCTTTAGCTTTCTCATGATCAAACCATGCCATTTGCAGTCAGTTTACATCCCCAATAAGGAGCAGGAATGAAAATGCCCAGTTTTACAAGAACACCAGATCATCTTCATTCCCGAAACACAAGAATACGCTTGATGTTGTGAAACAGTGCAGTGCTCTTTTTCAGTATCCTCAGTTTTAACATACCAACACTCCCAGAATGCCCTGGAAAAATTAGTCTTATATCATTTTTTCTTTGTCAAAACCACAAACTTTCCATGTAACACAAGTTATTCCAGCAGTTTCTCTTCAACCTAGAAGAGTGCTGGAAGCACCACAAATTTCACTGTTTTCCCTTCTTCCCCTCTCCACATGCCCTGACCAGAAATACTGTGTCTAAAAAAAAAAAACCCAACTAGATGGCATTCAAATGGTCACACAAACGACTGCTGGTGACATTGAAACAGTTTGGTTAGAAATGAAGGGATTTTACACATATATATATATATAGCTATCTCTAAAAAAAAAAATTATAATAAAA
>VWZL01000874.1:46882-74595 GCA_013396915.1 Stercorarius parasiticus | reverse complement strand
GTGTCTGGATCCGCCGGGAGGTCAGGCTGGTGGGGCTGGTGCCCACGATGTTCACCTGCCGCATGCGGAAACTGAGAGGGGAGAAGGGGGGGTCACGGCAGGGGGCGAGAGAGCTCCGGTCCCCCGAGGAGGACACCGTGGCGTGGTCCCGGCCACTCGCCTGTAGTAGGTGTAGGGCTTCAGGTTGGGCACCTCCATGGAGCGGGCGTCGGGCTCATTAGCCAGCTGGTGCACAAGCCCCCACTCTTCGGCCTCGCCGTTCTGGCCCATCTGCGGGATGGGAGTGGGGTGAGCTGCTCCCCGGCACCCGCCACCCCCCCATCCCAATCCACTCCATACCTGTGCCTCCACCTGCCAGCGGGAGATGGAGGTTTTGCCATCGTAGCCCGGGCGAAACTGGAGGGTGACAGAGCGGGGTCCGATGTTGGAGATGCCCAGGTTGGTGGGGGCACCGGGGAGCTCTGTGGGGAGAGGGCAGGCTGGGTGGCACTGGCCACTTGCCCCCAGCACCGCCGGAAGCCCACCGGCATCCCCGTGCCACCGTGCTTACCTGGCGGCACCCCCGAGGAGATGGTGGAGGAGGAGACCTGGCCCTGGCCCTTGGAGGTCATGGCAGCCACCTCGATGGTGTAGGTGGTGAGGGCGGTGAGGCCGGTGACGCGGTACTCCAGGGTGACGTTGGGCAGGTAATGGGTCACCCGCGTGTTGGTGCGGTTGTACTCCTCCCAGGAGATCCGGTAGCCTGTAACGCACCCCGTGCCATCAACCCCCCTCATCGCCCACCCCGAGGAGCTGAGCGGGGCAGGGGAGATGCTGTGGGGTGGGAAGGGGACCAGGGGGCGATGCTGCAGGGTGCGAGATGCTGCGGGGTGGGAAGGGGACCAGGGTTNCGTTCTTCTCCAGTGGCTCCTGCCAGCTGACCTTCAGGGACGTGTCCAGGATGTCACTGAAGCTGAGATGTCCCACGGGGCCAGGCACTGCCCGAAGACGCCCAGGCTCAGCACGCAGCCATGCAGGAACCCTCAGCACCCACAGGAGCCCCTCAAGGAGTGAGCGTGGAGGGGGCTTCCCGGGCTCAGCAGCACCCCTTTTCCACATCCCCCCCCTCCCCAGCAGCACCAGCGGGACCGAGTTCCCCATCCCGGGGCTGCTCCCCCCCTCCCCGGGAGCCGCGGGTGGGCAGGGTCCGTCCCGCGGGCGCGCAGAGCCTCCCCGTACCGTCCTCGTGGGTGCGCACCAGCTGGGGGGGGCTGCGCGGGCCGTCCCCCGGCGTGGTGAAGCACAGCACCGAGGTGAAGTACTCGGCGAATTTCCGCAGCCCCGCCACGTAGCCCACGTGGACGCTGTCCTGGAAGTTGGGCCGCACCGTCACCACCGTCGCCTCCTCCTCGTGCTCCGGCTCCCAGGCGATGAGCTGCGGGAGGAAGGAGCTGGGACGCCGACACCAGGCACCGGTGTCCCCACCGTGCTCATCGGCACCACAATCCTCCTCTTATTTATTTCGGAGTTGATTAAATATCAATTAACGGTGCAGGGAACACTTGATGCCGTTAACAGCGCGTGTTTACCCCTCCGAGCCAATACGGAGCGCGCTTTTGTGATTAACTCCCATTGATAACGGCGCGTAATTGCCCGCTTGCCTGCGTTTAGGAGGGATGTTTGGGCATTTAATTGGTATTGTGCAAGATAGCCTATAGCAACTTAATTAAATACTAATTAGGCCCTAAAAATACTAATCAAAAATACTAAGTGGCATTTAATAAGAATGTTAAATATCCTACTTGCTCTGGTTATCTCATTCAGTGGCAATTAAATTCCTGAACTTCTTTTGAGTGGATTAAGAAACAAGTTTAATGTTTTAATTCAATTTAATTAATGTAAATTTGAATTAATTGCAATTTGGAATTAATTACAGAGCATGGGAGACTCCGAGCCCATGCAAGTGTTAAATCTCAGTAAATATTGTTTTAACAGTCAGGCTGGAACCAAGTAAAATCTGGGCTTTCAGCGAGGAGTTTTCCCCCTTGGCCGCCCCGTTTTTGGGGAGACCCGTGGGAACCGCCCCTCACCTTGTACCCCTGGTTGATGCCGTTGATGAACTGGGGGCTGGGGGGGTTCCAGGTGAAGCGGATGGTGGTGGAGTTGGTGGCCTCGGTCTGCACGTTCCCTGGGGGCACCGTGGGGACTGCCGGGACAAAGAGACAGCTCGCAGCGGCTCCAGCTCCGCAAGGTCCCCTCCATTGGCTGGGTGACGGCCCCCCCGAGGATGCTGGGCGCCCAGGATGGTGCCCCAAGATGCCCCTGGCTGGGCCAGCCCCAGCAGGACCACCACATCCATCCTCATGCCACCCGTCCCCATCATCCCCATGGCACAGCCTGTCACTGCTGGGGTGAACGCCGAGCCCCTGCCCGTCCCTGCCTACCTCCCTGCAGCGTCCACTCGGTCACCTTCATGCTGTACACCCCCAGGCCGGCACTGTTGTACGCCGCCACCTCAATCTCGTAGTTGGTCCAGATGATGAGGTCCTCCAGGAGCAGGTTGTTGACGTCAGCGTTGGTGATGTTCTTGAACTGGTAGCCCACGGGCAGACCCGCCAGGCAGTACCTGGGGACCAGGGGCCGTCAGAGCTGCCTGGGACACTGGGGATGGGACACCCACGCTCCCCCACCAGCACCTACCGGATGATGTAGCCCTTGAGGACACCATTCTGGTGGCTCTCGGGGGGTGGCTGCCACTGGATCATGATGGATTGGTTGGTGCGGCCGCTGGCGATGACATTCTGGGGGGGAGCGGAGGGGGGCTCCTCGGGCAGGGACACCCTGCGGAGGACGAGGCAGGGGTGAGCACCCAGGGCCACCAGCCCCGCCAGGACCCCCGGCCGTGGCTCACCTCTCCGTATCCTTGCTGAACTGTCCCCTGCCCACGTCGTTCACGGCGCAGAGGCGGAACTGGTAGGAGCGAGCAGGGACCAAGCCCCGCACCACCACCGACGTCAACTCGGGGTCCACGCTGGCCAGCAGCACGGTCCAGGGCGCGTCTGCGGGGGGAGACGGGGACAGCGGGGTGGAGGACCCGACCTGCAGGACACCAGGGTCCCCTGCCCAGAGAATGAGTCCCGTGGTCCCCAAGCTCCCTGCAGCATCCCTTGCCCCCTGCCCTGGGGTGATGCTGGAGACCAGACTTTGGCCGGTGCCAGCCCAGCTGGAGCCAGCGGTGCCGGGTAGGTGGGAGCAGCCCCTTACTGTTCTCGGAGACCTCCACGACGTAGCGCAGGAGGGGGCTGTTGCCGTCAAAGGGCTTGGCCCAGGTGAGGTTGATGGCCCGTTTCTCNCGTTGGGGACAGGGGTCTCACCGGACACGGAGGTGGGCGCTGCGCGAGTCGTTGCCCCCAGCTGAGACCACCTTGCAGGTGTAGGTGCCAATGTCACCCGACCATGTCTGGGAGATGTGGAGGGTGCCCACCTCGTCCAGCCGCACCCGTGGGCCGCTCTCCGGGCTCAGCGGCGCCCCATCCTTCTCCCAGACGTACCTGTGCCGGGCGGGGGAAGGACACCCAGAAGTGCTGGCACCCTGCAGCCCCCCAAAGGAGAGGGGACCAGTGGTCCCAGCGACGTGCGCAGGGCACCAGGTGGCACTGCAGGACCACCAGCACAGGGCTGGGGATGGCGGCACCCACCATCTGCCCCCTCCCTCCCCAGGCAGGCAGGTAGCCGGGGGGGTGCCCGGACCCCCCCCAACCCTCCCACCCGCATTGTACGCACCTGACGTCCACGCTGGGGTCATGGGTGACCCCGCAGCTCATGATGGCCTTGGTCCCCTTGATGACGCTCTGGTCCTGCGGCGGGTCGGTGATGCGTGTCCTTGCTGCGAGGGGACAGGATGAGGCACTGGCACTGCCCGGAGGGCTGCGGGGGGTGGCATCGGCAGGGGACAGCCCACGTTTGCACCCATCCAAACGACCAGCCACGTGCCAGAGCCCATCCTCGGCATTCCCAGAGAGCTCCGTCCGGCACCACGCATGGCGGGAGGCAGCGCCCACCGCCCGCGGAGCCGGGCAGGGTCCATCCCGCAGCGTGCACGCAGGCAGGGCGGCAGGCAGAGCCTGGCCGTCGCGGAGCTGGGTGACACGGGCGCGCTGGCGGGTGCCTTACCCCAGACGACCAGGTCGGCAGACGCCTCGTCCACGCCGCGGGAGTTGGTGGCCAGGCAGGTGTAGGTGCCGGCGTCGGCGAGGTGTGCGGGGCTGACCAGAAGGCTGCCCGACTCCAGAAGGGTGAAACGCGGGAGCTGCACCGAGCCGCTGGCCAGGATCCGCTCCCCTGGGTGACACGGTGAGCTCCATCAGCTCCCAGCGCCTTGGCCAAGCCTGGTGGCCACAGAGCCCGGTAGCCACAGAGCTCAAAGAGGATGCCCTGGGGCCATGCGGGCAGGCGGGGATGGGCAGGGCAGACGCAGGGCTGGGGGGGGGGAGGGCAGCCTTGCCCACACCCCAGCGTCCCCAGTCCCTTTACCTTTCTGCCAGGTGATGGCCGGGCGCGGAGCCCCCGAGGTCTCGCAGTTGAGGATGACGGACATGCCATCAATCACCGTGCTGTCCTGGGGACCCCTGGTGATGTTGGGGGCAATGCCTGCGAGGCACACAGACACACAGCCACCTCTGAAGCCCTTCCTGGGGCCCAGTTGGAGCTGAAATGCTCCAAGAGCGTAGGGGGGGTTCCCATCCCCATGGGAGGGTTCCCCAAGCTCCCGGTGGAGCTCAGCCCGGGGGTCCCAGGCACATCCCACCCGCTGCCCGGGCTCCAGAGGAGGGGGGGTATGGCACCTACTGGTCACGGCCAGGTACGTGGTGGTCTGCACCTCGCCGGCCGCATTGCGGGCAAAGCACTGGAACATGCCGGTGTCGTCGGGGACCAGCCCGCTGATCTGCAGGCTGCCGTCTGCCAGGAGCTGGAAGCGGGACAGCTTCTCCAGGCGGATGAGGGCAGCGTCCTTGTACCAGGCCATCTCTGGGGGGGGAACGCCTGCGAGAGCCGTGGCCGTGTCAGGAATGGAGTTGTGGGGGCACAGGGAGGGAGGCTGGAGAATGGCTCACCTTTGGCTTGGCAGGGGATGGCCACTACCTTCTCCATCTCGGCCGTGATGTGCCTCTCCGGCTCCTTGACGAACTGTGGCGGCTCTGCAAAGGGAAGCCCAGCGATGGGCAGGGGGTTGCGTTAGAGCTGGGGTCCTCCGGACCCACCACCAAACCACCCCCAGTGCCTCCTGCCTGTCCCTTCCCCTCTCAGCCCTGGGGCTGAGACTGCCCCAACTCATTGCCTGTGCGGTTTCAGCTGCCCGCAGCCCGGGTCTCACCCAGGACGGAGAGGTAGGCGCCCTCGGCCACGGCGGGCACGCTGCTGCTGCGGAGCACGGCCTCGCACTCGTAGTAGCCGCTGTCGCCCAGGGCGGGGTTGAGGATGGTGAGCCGGCGGCTGTAGTCGCTGATGCCGCTGGAAAGGGGCACCCCGTCCTTCTTCCAGATGATGTGCAGCTTGATCAGCGGCCTGGGGGAGCCAGAAACACGTCGAGAGCAAGCCCCCATCGATTCCCCTACCTCCCTCCATCCCGCAGGACCCAGGAGCCCTGGTGGGAAGAGACCTGGAGGCGCCCAGCCCTGGGCCAGGTGATGCCAACGGGAGATGTCCCATCCCCGTCCCATCCGCCCCACTGCTACTCGCCTGGCGTTGGCCACGCACTCCATGGTCACCTCCGAGGTCCCGGCCACCACGCTGGTGTTCCTGGGTGGGACAATGATGGTGGGTGCGATGGGATCAGCCGGGCCACCCACGTCTGGGGAGAAGGAGGCCAGAGGGACAGCCATCAGCACCCATTGCCCCCTGCTCGCCCCCGGGGTGCTCCAGCCCCCAGTGAGGGTGGCGGGGCACCCAAAGCCCTGTGCCCACTCTGCCTGGTACGGAGAAGATGAAGGTGGCAGGGACCAAAGGGCCACAGGCTCTGCTCTCCTGTGGGAAGGATGGGCAGGTCCATCCCATCACCTTGGCATCAGGGTGCCTTCACCACTCTCCCTGTGCCCTCTCCACCCATGGCACCCTCCCGGCCCCCAGCTGGCGTGGCAGCGCGTGGCAGGGAGGAGGGAGAAGGGGAGTATATAAAGCAAAATGATTGCAACAATAAAAAACCCTCATGTAGGCGCTGTAAAAACGCGATCGGCTTGAAAGCTGCTGATATAGCTGAATCCATAAACACGGGCTCCAGCTTGTTTATTGCGCACCGGGACGGCGAGGTACAGAAAAACAGATTAACGGGGCAGGAGGGGAAGGGGGACAGGCAGAGCCCTCTGCGGGAAGAGATAACCCCCCTATGGAGCAGCAGGAGGGGAGACAGGATGAGAGTACCCGCAGGACTGATGTCACTTTGGGACATCTTCCCTGGGACAGGCTGTCACCACCTGAAACCCTCGGCCAGGTCCTTCAAGGGGACCGGAGGGATGGGCCATAGGGGTGTCCCCCAGGCAGAGGCTGATCCTGGGCTGAGAGGGGGACATGGGGACGAGCGGGGCAGGGTGTCCCCCAGCAAATCTGCTCTGGTCGGGGCTACATGGCACCGTCCCACAGCCCAGTCCCGGGGCACGGCCGGATCCAGCCCCGGTGACGGGGACGGTGGGGGCAGCTCTGCCCGGGATGCAATTAGCGCCTGCGGCACAACCCAAAGCGCCTAAATAAATTTTGAGGCGGCTGAACTGTTAAGTCAGCAGAAGCCGCAGCCTCCGAAGAGATTTACTGCAAATTAAACTTGGGGGCGAGCCAGGCGGCGCAGGGGAGGAGCGGGGCCTGGGGGGGCACGGGCGATGTCCCCCCACACTCACTGGCCACGGTCAGCGTGATGGGCTGGCTCGTCTTGTTGTCCCCGTTCTTGTCATTCACCGCCTGCACGTAGTAACGCCCTGCGTCCGGAGCCACCGTGGAGAGGATGACGAGGGTGTTCTCCAGCGTGATGGCTCTGCGGGGGCGAGGGGGCGGTGTGAGGCGGGGATGCGAACCCAGCGGGGACACCGATGCGGGGAGCTGGGACCCTTTTTCCCCCACCCAGCACCCACACCGGCCTCGGGGCACCCACATGGGACAGGCACGGCCCCCAGCCTTCCTCCCGCCTGCCCCAGGCACCAGCACCCAGATGGGGGGCCAGGACAATGCTGGGACCAAGCCTCACACCCCCCCGTGCCATGCGGAGCACATTGGACGGTGCAGATTAATAGGTCTTTTTTATTTTTTTTTAAGTTTTGTTTTGTTGTGGGTTTTTTTTTTTTTTTCCTATGGAACGATCTAATCTGCTGGAAACATAAAATGGTTTGGGGAATATATTTTTTACCATTAAATATGAGATAAAGGAGTTTTATCTCCTCAATCCTGCTTTGCAAATAGAAAGGAGACCCGTTCAATTCCTGCATAATGTGGGTTACAAATTCAATTCCCGCACGCTGCGCCTGCCAGCGTCGGGCTCACGGCTCCGGCGGCACCGGGGTCTGCCGCAGCCCCACGGGAACACCCAGCACACGCCTGTGTGCCGTGCCCGGCTCTGCCATACGCGCTGCTGCCCCAGTGCGTGCTGTGTCCCTTTCGCCCGCCTTCCTCCTTCTTATTTTCATTTTTTAAAAAAAAAAATAATCCATTTCCCCGGTGACAGAGCCATTTGTCGCCGAGCCTGTCTCTGGGTTTTAGCACGATGTGCGCAAGACGCCTGTTAAACATCCTTATTGCAAGGACAACAGCAGCTGAGGGACACACAGCCCCTCCAGATGCTGGGGGGATGCCGGGGGGGGATGCTGGGGGGGACTCACATGCGGCTGCTGGGGGAAATCTTCCGTCCATCACGAAACCAGGTGACCTGGGGCTGGGGGAAGCTGGCGATGCGGGGCGCACGGATGACGGCCGCCTCCCCGTGGGACACGCTCTGCTGCGTCTCGCTGTCCTCGAAGCTCCCCATGTCTGCGAAATGTACGGGAGAACCACATCAGGGGCTGGGGAGGGGCTGGCAACGCGCCCGGGGACCCAGCAGGGTCCGGCCCCGTGTCCGGCTGGGGAGCAGGCTGGAGGCCACGGGGACGGGCTCCCCCAGGGGACGCAGAGGGGCTGCCCTGGGGTCTGCTCCCTGCTCGGCTGGGGCAGCTCAGCTGGCACGGGGCATGGGATGGTGGTGGGCAACCATCCCAGGATCCGCCCCTGCAGTACCCGGAGCTGCACAGCCCCCTCGCCAGGCCGGGGACCCCTGCCCTGTGTCCCCCACCAAGGACGGGGAGCAGCCACAGCGAGGAGGGCTCAGTCCCGGGGCTCCCCGGCATCTCTCCCTGCCCCATCCCACGGCTCAGCGCCCGGAGCATCCCAGCACGACCTCGGCTCCACGTCCCACTGCCTCCCTGCGCTGGAAGCGCGCAGCGGTTGAGGAAAGCGGAGTGAAGCAGGGGGCAGGGAGAAAGGGGGGCGGGGGGAGGGATTTTTATTGACTTCCCTTAATTACTGTAATTAAAAACACGTAAAGAATCTTTTTTTAACGACTTTGCCATTATCATTAGTTGTTAGTGCAGCTGCCTTATTAATTTCTCATTAGCTTCCTGATTTGCCGTTGCTCCTCAGGAAGGGGTTTAAGGGGATGGGACTGGGGGCATCCTGGAGCGAAGGGGTGATGGAGATGGGCAAGTCCCCCGAGGCACAGAGCCACTGTCCCAGGGCACAGCACCCTCCCATCCTGCCTAACCCCCCCCCCGGGGTGCCTCCGCATCCCCACCCAGCGCACACCCCCGCAGTCTGCCCCATCCCGTTCGGGTCTGATGGTTTGCAGGACCCGTGCGGAGCCTCCAGCCCGGTAGCTCCCGGCCCTGCACGCTCCCGTTCGCCCTCGGTAACGATCACAAACGCTGGTTGCTTTAACCGCTCGATGCAGCTGGGCAGGAGGGGGGCCATTTTCACACCACAAAGCATTTCACCCCTCCAGGGAGCTGGAGCCACCGGCACGGATGCGGTGCTGGGGCTTTCCTGACTCCGGCGCTCTCTGTCTGCACCCCACGCTCTATCCTCCCCATGGGGTGGCCCCCCTGCACCCCCAACCACCACGGCCCAACCTGCAGGAGCAGCAGAGGCAGCAGCAGCCCCGTCCCTGCCAGCATCGCTCCAGGGATGCTCCGAACTCGCATGTGCTGGCCACGGGCTGCACCGCGCACCCGAGCCGTCCCGCAGCACCGCGGGGCTGGGTGTCCCCCACCGGTCCCCAAGGGGGACTGTCACTTACAGGCCACCTGCACCTCTGTCTGGCGCTGCAGCAGGGCTCCCATGCGGTTGCGGACGATGCAGCGGTAGAAGCCAGCGTGCGTGCGGTCCAGCGACGTAATCATGTACCTGCGGGAGAGAGGAGCCACCTCAGCATACGCCACGACTGACCGCCATCCACCTCAGCGGCATTGGGGAGGACATCCAAGTGACCGCCACAGCCCCTGGGAGAGGCTGCAGGTCCTCTGCATTTACTGCTGGGCACCAACCCCAAGGAGCAGCTGCTGGAGGGGTTGTGTGCACGTATGTGCATGTGTGTGCATGTATGTGCACACATGTGCGTGCTGGCGGGACAACACAGTGGCCCTTGCTGCCGCAGAGGGACTCGTGGCTACCCACATAGGAGGTGCTTTCCCTGCACCACGTGCACGGTGCGAGCCGGTGGCCGTCACCCGCCCGGCACAGGGGTGGATGGTGACTCACTGCCGCGAGCCGGAGGCGATGGACGAGTGGCTTCAAGCTGTCAAAAGCGGAGGCGGCTGGCGGGGACCTGGCACCCGCCGTCCTGACCCCTGCGCCGAGCCCCGCCGGGGTCTACCAGCGTCACTCCACCTCGGCGCCGTGCATGGCCAAGCCAGCACCGCTCCGATTAGCCGGGGCTGAGCCGCCTTATCATGTGTAGCGCCTGGCCGCTGCTCTTATCAGCCACCAGTGCCCGCAGCTGATAAGCAGATAAAGGAAATAACCGCGTCTCAACTCACCCACCCCCCCTGAGCATCGCCCACGTCCCCAGGCTGGACCCCGCTGCCACCAGACCTCTCCCACCCCCAGGAGGGATGCAGGTGCTCCTGCTCCGTCACTCTCCAAAATGGGCTGGACCCCCCAACGCCAGCCTCGCAGGCAGGTAACCCTGGGGGGGTGAGCAGACACCGCAGCATCATCTTCCCCGGTGGGGAGCACTCCGCGATAAAGCGGAAAGGGAATAAATAACCAAGCTCAACCCTCCTTGCCCAAAATCTAATCTTGCATTAAAACCTGCCGCGGGCTGTTTCGGCAGAGCTTTGTTTGTTCTTTTGATAACTGAGCGTAAATTAAACTTCCATAAGACACGAGGAGCACATTCCTTCCGCCGGGAAGCGCGGCAGGTCCCTGCGCCCACCTCCCCGCAGCGGGAGATGGTGCCGGGGACACGGGGCTCCCGCCTCACCCAGTGGCACCACCGAGCCAGGGTGGGGCACCGCGGGGGTGGCATCAAACCCGCTGACACCCACCCACCCACGCGGCGTGCCGGGGGTCACCCGTCCCCGTGAGAGAAGGGGAAGATGCCCTTTGGGAATGAGTCCTTGAGTGTCACAGCTGATATTTAAAAGTGATCCCCAGAGGCTTTAAATAAGATATTTCAATTCCAGGGAGCTGTCAGGAACTGATGTGGACACCGGGAGTAATGGGCCCACTCTCCTTGTGGTGTCCTCGTTAATAAATCACCGGCGCACACAGCGACTCCTAAACACACACATGCACGTGGACAGACGGACGGATGCTCGGTGACGCTCACCCGCCCGCCCAGCAGCGGAGGGACACGTGTGGTCCCCACACAGACCCCCCTGCACATCCCCCTGCCATGTCCTGGCTGCCACGTCCCCTCCAAACCCTTATCCCAGGAAGGGAAAAGCCCCCAGGACACCCCATGGGACCCAAACTGCCCCCACCCCCGGGGCACCCACAACCAAAGCACCCACCGATGCACGGCCCCACTGTGGCACCTTGTCCCCACACGATGGGGTCTGGGGACCTGGGACACCCCTGTGGGCACGGCGAGCTTCGTCCCCACCCCACGATGGGGACATCCCTGCAGCCCCAATTAATGGGGTCCGGCCCCCACGCCCCCAGAGCTGGAGGAGCTATTACGGAGCCGAGGTTTTGCACACACCTAAGCGGCTGAAAATAGCCCGGAGAAAGGAAATCAATTACTGGGCGCAGCCTGGCCCGCAGTCATTAACCAAATACGAGCAGAGACTTTGCTCGCCGCCGCTCGGCTTCCACGGAGGCTTTTATCCAAGATCGCTCTGATTTGATTTCCTTCCCCCATCAGGCCCGGCTGTAAGGGACGGTAACCAATTCCACCCCTTGCTGCGGGCAGGAGGTGGAGTTGCAGCCCCAGCACCCCACACAGCCCCCCCCCAGTTTGAGCGACGGGAGCTGCCACCAGCCCCGGCAGCTCCTCCGTGGCCAGGAGCTCCTGGCTCCTCCGTGACATCCCAGCCTCCTCCTCCTCCGCTTGGCGCCGATCCTGCCGCCCGGTGCCCGCGGGCACATCCCCAAGGGGGTCGCTTTGCCCATCCACCAGCCCGGAGACAGGTTTTGCAGCGGGACGGAGGCCTGGCCGTGCTCCCAGCGCAGCCCCTGCTGCTGACACCGCTGTTCCAGGGGCTCCTTTGGTTTGTATTTAAAGCCGGAGGTTGACAAGGCACCGTCTATGGGGAAAAGCACTTCTGAAGCGAGGACTGACCCGCGCATCAAAAACAATGGCACTGACAGAAAGCAGTGGCGGTCTCCGGGCTTGGTGGGGAACTGGCTGTGCCCTGCTCAGCCCCGGGGTCAGGGGGGCTCCGTAGCCAGAAGCCCCGCGCTGGGGGACCAACGGGTTTGCAGACGCAGCCGGTCAGCGGAAGGCTTTGGCACCGGATGGATGTGACAGATGGATGCGCTGCGCGTCGGTACCGACGACCTCCCCATCCATCCATCCATCCATCCAGCAGCTCCGCCGCCGCGAGGCAGGGCGCACATCAGCCATAACCGCCCCCCCCGCCCCATGAGAACCTGCCAGGGCACTGGCAGCACCGCCACGCCACCGCCACGCACCGCCTGGTTATTGCAGGGTCTCTGGCGGCACCGTGAAGCGCCAGCGCTCCAGCAGAGCCCCCGGCGCTCTGGCAGAGCCGTGCCCCAGCCTTGGCTGATGCTCCCGGCTCTGTTACTGTAGGGTTGCTGAGAAGCGTGGGGCTGACGCTGCCGAATTATTATTAGATTGAGGGGGTGGAGAGGGGCCGGGAAAAGCATCAGCCAAAGGATTTGATCCATCAAGTTGAAAGCCAGAAGAGCGCAGAAATCTGTGCGGCTCTTCCAATGCCGCCCAGTAACAGCAACAGCTGGATCGGATTTTGGATATAAGCACATTGGCACAGTCCCCTTTGATTAATATCCTGTGTAACGACTAATTAATTCTAGAGGGGACATGTATTTGAATAGTTACTGCGCGATAATGAAATGTCAAGTGAGCATTAAAACACACTTAGCAAAGGTTTAACGACTCCCAGCATCTGAGCCACGCGTCCCAGCACCTCCGCCCGCCCCCAGCCGCCACGCTGGGCTGCCGCTCAATATCTTCTTAAATAACCCCCCGGGGATTTCATCAGCCCCTGTTAACTGTATTATTAAATCCCAATTAGCTCCCAATTGGAAAGGGCTCTGTTTTGACACACGTGGCCGGAGCCGTCGCCTCTCCGCTTGCCAGAAGTGTTTCCCTGTGGTCAGGGGAATTTCGTGGGTGCCAGCAGCCCTGTAAATCGCCGCCTCAATTGGCCCTGCCAGAACAATGAACCATTTAATAATAAATGCCCACATAGTAATCTGCTGCCTTCCTGGGGAGCAGGGAGGAGAAAAAGCACACAAGCCTCAATCAATGTTGTGGCATCCAGAGGGCTCCGGTGTGTCCCTTGCCGGGAGCTCAGCCACCGCCACCACCCAGCTCAGGTGGCATCTTCGGGACCAAGAGCCCATTGCCGGTCTCCTTCCCAGGCTGCCTGAGCCTACGTAAGGTCCCAGAAAGGAGCCCCCCTCCATCGCCTTCCCCCCGGGCCGCCCCGATGCCCGCACAGCTGCCGGGCACACTGCCCTGCGCCCGGCAATCACTGCCGCTCGCTCACGCCAACACCCCCTGTCCCCCTCAAAGCCAAACAAGGCACAGAGAAAGGCAGGAGATGCACAAGCATCACCAGCAAAGCCCACCCCATGCTCCCCGTTACCATCCCGGCGCTGCCCCACCGGCATTCCCGGGGGCTCTGCCATATAGGCAATGCCGAACATGAAGCCGGCCAGGCTGGAGCCGCAGGCACCAGAAGCTCACTGCTGGGCTCCCTCTCAGCCTGGCTGCAGCCCTCTCTGATGCTCATCAGCTCCCATTAATTATATTATTGACTGGCAATTAGCTCCAGGGGGGACAGGGCTGTGCCTCACACCTGGGCTGGCAAAGAGCCGGCCCAGCCGGAGCAGGGATGTGTTCCCAGCAAGCAGCGACACTGGTCGGGGTCCCAGCAGGGAGCTGGGGGTGAGCCGCCCCGTCTGCCCCCAGGTCTGTGTTTTTGAGAGGGTCCTAGCCCCGTGTTTTACATAATTTGGGAACAAAGTACAGGCATCAAACATCCGAGCCTCCTCAAAAGGCCATACAGGCTTGGCGGGGTCCCGTGTGTGGAGCACGCCGTGTTTCCGGCATCCCTGGGGGACACGCACCCCAGAGCATCCCAACCCAGCGAGGGGGGGTCAAAACAGCCCCGGATCTGCCCCTCCTCAGTGAGCCCATGAAGGGCGGCTCCTGCCTACCTCCCCACGCACGGAAGAGGATGAGCAGAAGGCGCCACATGCTGGAAAACCAACGCCAGGGCTCGGGGGTCTTGGCGAGGGGCTGCGCTGCGCCTGAGAAACCCAGGGCAGCGCCAGAGGCTCAACCCCGTTTTGCTGGGGGGAGCAAAGCCAGCAAGTGTCGGAGATGTAATTACACTTTTCCAAGCTCCCGGCAAAGGGGATCTGGGCTCTTGGGAAGAGGCGGAGGATCCTTTAGTAGCTGCTGGGCTCCCGCACCAGCTGCGGAGGGACGTGGGGAGAAGAAAGAGAGCTGATTTAGTGGATGGAAGATGCATCTCTACGGATGGGAGTCTGTCCAGGGGTAATCTATGTGTAAGGTAATTTCCGAAGGCAGCAGGACTCGATGCAACCCTTAATAGGACAATCTCATGTGATAAATTACCAGACCCAACTAATCTGCATGTTAAATTTCTTGTATGAGAAATAAATATCCTCAATCCACCAGAGAAGCGCTTTCCTTCCGAGGATTTCATTAAAGACATCAAGCTGCCTGATTTGCATGTTATGATTCCTCGTACGAGGAGAAGTCAGGCTCCGGAGAGCTCGCAGGAGAGCCCGGCAGCGGCGAGATTATGCACGGAAAAACAAAAGTTGGCCCCAGAGAGCGCGGTGCCAGCGTGCCGGGGCACAGGAGCGCAGCGCGCCCGCAAGCCTCCACCGCCCACCCTGCCGTCACCTTAACGAAGGTCACTACGGGCATCGGAGGGGACAGGGCTTTGCCATGGGGTCCCCAGGCGCGGGAGGCAGCAGGGGTCCCGCAGGAGAGCCGTCTCCACGCAGCCCACGCAGCAGCGGGCAACGGAGGCAGCGAGTGGGGTGAAGGCAGGCTGGTCCCCGATCCCCCACGGGACCCAGGGATGCTCCCGAGGGGAGATGGTTCCATGCACACAGACAGCCAGGCTGGTCCCTGATTCCTCATGGTCCCCAGGGATGCTCCCAAGGGGCGATGGCTCCATGCACACAGACAGAGCCAGGCTGGTCCCTGATCTCCGGTGGTCCCCAGGGACGCTCCCAAGGGGGAATGGCTCCACACACACGCAGAGCCAGGCTGGTCCCCAAATCCCTCTGTGGTCCCTGATCACACTGGATCCCCAGGGATGCTCCTGAGGGAGGATGACTCTGCATGCACATGGAGCCAAGCTGGTCCCCGATCCCCTCCCGGGTTCCCAGGGATGCTCCCAAGGGGACGGCTCCACCTGCACGCAGCGGGACTGCCTTGACCCTCGCCAGCCCGTGGCCAGGGGAGCTGCCGAGCCCATTTCCCACCTGCCCTTCGTCGCACGCCAACAAGTTGCTCCGGTAGCAAGCTGGCGGCTGAATCGCTGCGGGAAGGAAAGGGCGGTCGCCATGGAAACACGCTGCCAAACTGGGAGAGCGGCTCCTTCCCTCAAAACACAGCGTGAGCTTGTCCGACCATCAGCCGAGGACAAACCGGGGTGGTTTATGGGGAGCGTGGGGCTGAGGGGTTGCGAGTCCCAGCCCCCAGGAAAATGGATAAAAAGCACAAGGGCAATAGCAGCCAGCGGTGCCAGCAGGATGCCCTGCTGCAGGACAGGATTTGGGGAGGAGAGGTGAGGATGCCGAGGCCAGAACACTCAGTGACATACCATCCTGGCTGGGAACCGTGAGGTGATGCCACCACATCCGCTGGCTCCCCGGCCACGGCTCCCCACAGCACATGGCCCTGCTGCAAAGCACGGTGCATCCCGTCACGGGCACGGCCAGGCCCTGAGGAAGGTCCCTCCTGTCCCCGGTGTGGGGACACACCAGGGGGTACACGCCAGCCCCAATCTTGGGGGGGAGTGGCTGCACCCCGCATCCCTCACGACGCTGCCGATGCACCCACAGTCATCCCTGGCCCCCGCACGGACGGGAGCATCCCTCAGCCTCCCAGGCCATCAGCACCAGCCCTCCCCTCTCCAAGGACTACTCTGTTTCTAAACTCGTTAACTTTTAATTACTACCTTCCCACTGCCTGAGCAGCCTGGCTCCGTGCCACCGACATCTCTATTAAAATTCAATTTCTGCCCATCATAACTAATTTTGGTACTTCGCCTTCCTCACCGGCAGCCTTCAATTCCAGGCAAGATGATGTCCAAACTCTCGTCTCCACACATCAAATCCCTGCGGGGACGCGGGGATGGGCAGAAGGAAGCTGATGCTGCCAGGATGTGTCCTCGCCGCGGAGAGGATGGGTTAAAGCCAGGCAGCGATTTGCATAGAGGCTGTTTGCTTCATTAGCTGCGGCTGGGTTTGTTTGGGTTTTCCCCGTGTGTTTGTTTATTTTCTCGCTTCCTTCCTTAATCCTTTCTGGCTGGATGCTGGAGCCGGAGGCGGGGGCCGGGGGCTCGGGAGTCACCTTGGCTTGGGGCTGTGGGTCTCCAGAGCTGCCGGGCATCCCTGAGCAGCGCAGGGCCATCAGCACTGGCCCCTTCCCTACAGAAGGGTAAACTGAGGCACGGAGCGAGCCCCGGGGCAGACCCAGAAGTCCCTCTTTGGAGGTGCCCCCAGGCACCCCGACCCGCTCCGAGGATGGGGCAGAGCCCAGGGTTGGGGTCCTGATGTCCTTCTCCTGTCCAGCGCTGTGCGGAGCCCCTGCCCGGGCTCTGCGTCCCCACATCCTGCTGTCACCACCACCCCCACAATCCCATTTGAGGGTTGACATGTCGCATTATTCCCACCGCAGCCAATGCAACTCCCGACAGGCGGGAGCTGCGGGAGCGGCGGGGCTCAACAGGTCTTCCACACAGGGGGTAGGGACAAGGGACACCCAGCAAACACCCAGCACCGAGCCTGAGGCACTGGGGCCATCGCAGAGCTGCAGCCACCGTGGTTTGGTGGGGGACAGCCCCCATTTGTCCTCAGGGATGGCCAATGCTCCAGCACCCAGCGTGGCACAGTGCTGGGGAGGGGACAGAGCATCCAGCATGGCACACGGTGCCAGGGAGGGGACCCAGCATGGCACACGGTGCTGGGAACAGGACACAGCACCCAGCATGGCACACGGTGCCAGGGAGGGGACACAGCACCAAGCACGGCACACGGTGGCGGGGAGGGGACGTCACCCAGCCACATTGTCTGCGTTCCTGGCATCCCGGAGCAACCCCACGTTGCTACAGCAACACGAAGCCTTTGGATTCAATGCCTTTAAACGGGGAACGGCTTGTCTCGGGCTGAATTATTGATTAAAACAGAGAGGATGACACACGCACACAGAAAAGACGGCGAGAGGTGCCCGGCTTGATTTAGAGGCGAGCTCCAAGCGGGCAGTGACGTGGGACCAGCCGCTCTGCGGCAGCGTTAGCTGGCGCACAGGGCTGGATGCCTGAACCTGGGGCATTTCTTGTGCTGCCCTTTCTCGCCCCTTCCCCAGTTGGGCCGTTCTCGGGGAGTAACGAGCCAGCCGTGATCTGTGTCCCGGTGTTAATCCCGCTTGTGGAAACACCTCCTTGCCAGTGTTGACCCGCTGAAATCCACCGTTTGCTCTCCAAACAGAGGCGGCAGCTCCCGGCACGCTAAACCCCTGCCACCGCGCTGGGACAGCATCCCCTCGCGTGGGGACCGGCCATGCCTGCTGTGCTGCCCGGTGTGCCGGGTGGGATTCGCCCCGGATGCTCCCCGGGGACTCACCGGTACTCCAGGGAGAACTTGGTCAGCTCCCGGCTGTTGTGCAGCCACTTGAACTCGAGGGGCCAGCTGCCCTCCGCCATGCACGTCAGCACCAGGCGGTTCCCCTCCAGGTGGACCTGGCTCCGCACCGGTTCCGTCTTAAAGTACGGGGAGACATCGTCTGCAGAGAGAGGAGGGAAAGGGGGTGAGAGACATGCCCAGCCCCACAGCCTGCCAGCCCCAAAGCCTGCCAGCCCCACGGCAGCAGGACCGCCCCATCCCGGGCTCAACCATAGCCCAGTGGCACGTGGGCAGGGGGATGCTGGCAGCCACCTCCCCGTCCCCCTGTCCCAGTCAGGGCCCCCAGACCCTTCCCCTGGCCATTGTCCCCCCCCAGGCCATTTCACAAGCCTACTGACAAGAGCTTAGCCCATCTAGGGTTTATCTAAGCTGCTTGCTTTGCTTTATTCCCGGCTGCCTTTGTAGCGTTTCAGAAGCACTGAGCTTTTAACTCGGGGGGTGAAGGGGGCGGAGGGGCTGGGAGCGGAGCGAGACATAAACACTTACTCCTCTCCTGTTTTATTTGCTAAGTAAAACTATAAATCGAAACACACAGCTCCATTTTCTGCTTAACAAATGGAAGCCCTTTTACTTCAAAGACACATTCATATTCCCCAGCAGCTTTCAAGTGCGCTTTCAATCACGGCTTTGGGTTTTTTCTTTGGGGTAGGGCTCCGCTTTCTTGCTGAATTCCTGCCACGGCTCCACGCGCCGTGAGCCGGCGCCAAAGCACTGCCTGTACCCGTGGGCTCAGCCCGCTCCGCTGCCCCACCGCCCCACGGGGTGTCACGAGTTTGCAGGGGCTCAGAAGCACCCAGACACCGCCAGACCCACACTGGGGGGTCCCCCTCCTCTCCTCGCCAGCAGTGCCCGGCTCCTGCGCATCCCGGGGTGCCCGCTCGCTGCACCCATGTGGAAATGCCCATCTGATTTACACCCGGCTGCCCCGTCCTGCCTGTCCCCAGGGCGGGCACGATGGTGCTAAATGCCAGGCGAGTCATTAGGCAGGGAAGGAGCAGCTGGCGGCTCCTTAATTTAATCCTCCTCTCTGACCTTCATCAGCTCTGGCTGGCGCGGGCAGCCCTTATCCCAGTGCCCCGGCCCCAGGAGCAGGCTGGATCCAGGCATTGGGACACCCCCAAAAGCAGTTGCGGGGCAGCTGGGCCAGACCCTGCAGCAGCCCAGCTCCCCAGCAAGCCCCAGATGCCATGGGGCAGAGGGGTGCCCTGGCCGGGGGGTTTGGCATCGAGGGCAGGTGGCTGTGAGCCCGGCCCGTGGTTGCGTGGTTCCCCAGTCCGGAAAGCTCATGGCAGCCCTGAGGCAGCCGAGCTGCGGCTTTCGGGATGCTGGAGGAGTGAGGGACACCCGGCACCGTGGGGGACAACCAAGCTGGGCTCACGGGGACATCCAGGGGCAGGATCACGGCGTGTGGCACCTCTGCACGCGTGTGCGTGGGGGTGCGCACACGTGTCCCCACCACGGCGTGGCTGGAGATTGACCTGCGACGCCGGGGCTTCGCCCACGTCAGGCTGGAGACCTGTGGGATTACGGCAGCCCCCGGCTGGGGCTGGGGCACTGCCAGGCGCCAGCTCCGGGGCCAAACACCTCCTGCATGAAACCAGTAAATGAGCCATGGACCAGACCGGGCTGGGCCAGATGCAGCCAAAGCATCACTGTAGCAAGGACCCGTGGCAGAACAGACTGGTCCCCAGGCACTGGTGATGGTCACACATGCATGGCCCGCACTGGAGAGCCGGACCGCGGGGCTCTGCTGCCGGGACCTGGCCCAGGGCATCGGGGCTGAGCCCTGGCGTATCTGGTTCATGCCCCGGCTGAGCCCAGCGCCCAGCGCTGGCCGGAGGGAGGTGTTTGGGGGGCGTTTGGGAGGCATTTGGGAGGCAGGGTGCTCCTGGCGCACCTTCCCCTTGGGCCCGCACGCCGATCGCATACATCCTAATTTGATTTTAAGCAGCTAAGGCTCATCTCGCTTTGAAGCGCCCGAGCCATCTGTTCTGCATTAAGGGGTGAAAAACGGCGCAGAGGAAGAGAGGCGGCTCCTAATTCCACTATTGATCGTGCGATCGTTATCCACCCACGAAGGTCACGGCAGCCGCCTCGGGCCGAGCAGCTCCCCAGTGTCCCCCCAGCACCTCCGCTCCCCTGGAGAAGCCAAAGCCGGGGGGACCTCAC
The DNA here is from genome assembly GCA_013396915.1 of Stercorarius parasiticus. Classification (NCBI taxonomy): domain Eukaryota; kingdom Metazoa; phylum Chordata; class Aves; order Charadriiformes; family Stercorariidae; genus Stercorarius; species Stercorarius parasiticus. Next base: position 54,834 of record VWZL01000874.1, on the reverse strand, counting down.
CTCTCCCACCATCCCGGCAGCAGGACAGGTCATGGCAGCACCAAAACGGGGTGCAGAGGGGTGTCCCCCACCTCCCGACCCCCCCGCAGAGCCAGCATGGATGAGGCTGCCATTCCCCCCATCCCGGACCCAGAAGGAGGGTTCCTGGTGCCCGACAGCCACGTCCCCCCAAAAACGAAGGGTCATTACTGCCGATTCCACCTCTCCCCCATCTGTTGTGACTGTTTACACTCCAGTTGCTAATTAGAGACTAATTAGTTGGTGCAGAAATTCATCACTTTCCAAACACAGGCAGCAGCGAGAGGCGTCCCCGGCAACATCTGCACATCTGCCGGCGGCGCGGGACGATGCTGAGCTCCCCAGGTGCCGTGCCATGCTGTGCCAGCTATGGCAGCCCAGCACGGTCCTCTCCATGCAGAAAGGTGCCACCAAACCACACCGTCCCCGTCTTGCCCACGGAGACTGAGCGGTGCAGGGGACGCTGCCTCCTGCCGAGCTGCCGGCGGCGATGGATGGGATAAACAGGATGCCAAGTGCTGGCAACAGGGAAAAGGGATGGAGACGGGGATGACACTGGCTCTCTCCCTCCACTGCTGATGACATTTTAATGCCAGGGCCTAATCCTGCCTAATGGGATCAAAATCTTTGCCCCTGCACTTTATTTACATAAGGGCCGCTGGGAGCTGGGTCTGAGCCCGGTGCATTAGCGCTGCAGGGCAGGGGCGGGGGGTGCAGATGTAGGGCAGGGGGCCCCGGCCTCACCAAAAGAGCAGTAATGGATCCTAATTCCCAGGCGTAATGGGCGAGCTGGGAGCTAAGCCACCCCCTCTCTCCCCAGCTTCAAATCCCTCTTGATGGGAAGGGACGGGGAGTTTTAAGCCTGGAGGAATCCGGGAATGTCTGCCAAGGGCAGGGCTCTGCCAGGCAGCTGCTGAGGGGGGAAGGAGGGTGCGACCCCTCCCCATGCTCGGGGAACCCCAGCAAGTGGAGACAAGATGGGGATAGGGGCACAGGGTCCCCCCTGTGGCTGTGCCCCACTGCTGCCCGCCCCAGCAAAGGACCAGCAGCTCGTGGGACACCCGGGTCCTTCTCCCATCTTTGCTGTGGATGCTTCGCACGAGCACCGGCACGGTGACAGCAGGGGGGGGACCACGGCCCCCCACCACACCTGGGTTCAGCCCTCATTCAGCACAGGGTCACCACCCCACTGCTCCTCAGGGACAGGGGGTGACATCCAGCCTCTCCCCTCCCCAGCTCGCTAACCAGAAGCCGATCAGCCCAGCGCCCATTCCTGCTAATTGACATGAATCAGGGTGAGAAGCAGCGGGATGCGCCGGGCGGACTCCCCCGAGCTGGTGGGATGCCCCGAATCCGGCCCGCCTGCCCCTGTGGGCTCCAAGCACCCAACGGAGCCCGACCAACACCGGGTACCAGCACCCATCGCCATGCCCATTGCCTCGGCCACCCCACACCGACACCCGGCTGGGATGAAATGACATGGTCGCCTCCCTCCCTTCCCCACCAGCCCCTCGGGATGCACCGGGGCAGCCCTGGGAAGGGATCGCTCCGCTGTCTGCATCCCCCCTGGACCATGGGAGGAGGGACAGAGCTGTGTCCCCGGTCCCCCAGGCTTTGCAGGGCTCCCCCGTCCCTCCCAGGGCAGCACTGCCCAGAAAGCAGGATGGCAGCGCGCCGGGGACGCTGGCACTGCCACCCAGCCGCCCTGTGCTCCCGCTCCAGCCCCCCGTGCGCCCCCCCCAGCACAGGGAGATGGAGCTAAATCTCTTCTGCATCAGACTATCGCTGGCACTCCACAGCACGAAGAGATTAAAAAACAATAAAGAGAAAGCGAAACCCTCCGCTATAATTACCAGCCTTTAGCCGCCAGCGGAGGCAAGGGAGGGAGGGAGGGAAGGAAAAAGGGGGAAAAAGAAACAGAGAAGAAGAAATCCACTAAAATTTTAATAGGAACCACTGCATTTAATTTAACGACACATTTTTTCAATNCGGCCCCCAGACACAGCACCCATGGGTGACAGCAGCATCCCTGAGGGCCCCGCTGGGGTCACAGCCCTGGTGGGGTGCAATGAGAGATGGCCCCGGGGGACCCGTCCTGGCCAAGGCGTACCATCCCTGGGGACAAACCGCGTCCCCTCCTCAGCCATCCCGGCTGGGTGGCCCCGTGCCCAGGGACAAGGCGAAGCCGCGGGGCCATGCCGCTGCCCGAGGAGCCGTCCCTTGGCTAAGTTACATTTTCTGCTTGTCAGACGCCGGCGTGCGGTTGGGAGGCATCAATTTTTCAGCGGCTGTTAGTAAAGTCATTGGGCTGATTAAATGGCACGCGTCCCTGCGGGCACCGAGGGCACGGCCCCCGCCGCAGGGATGGGAGATACTGCAATGCCCCATCACGGCTCCCAGTATCCCCAGCGTCCCCACCGCGGTCCCCTCCGGGGCGGTGAGAGGGGCCCCGCAGGGCGGCCGGCAGGTGCTGGGGATTAGCAGCCTCTCCACCGCCGCCGGAGCCATTAGTATTCCTGAGACAAGGCTTCATCCCCGTAATAGAAAGCAAACACGGAATTGAAATGACGAACGCTCCCGGCACCTGGGGAGCCACGGAGCATGACGTGACACTGAGCGGGGACCCAGGTGGCCGGGGGGACCCAGGCATCCAGGCTGACGGGGAACCAAGGCATCCGGTGGGCGCCAAGGACAAAGCCAAGCACGGCATCGCGACGGCGCGGGCATCCTCAGAGTCCCACTCGCCCCCTCCCGGCACCTGAGCAGGCACGAAACAACTTGTGTCGCTGCCCCCCATGCACAGACCCCCCCAAACTCGCTGCACGTGTGATCCTCGCTTGCCAGCACCCATCTGCTCCGCCGGCAGACTGCAGCCCCCGGCCATGCCAGCCTCATCTGCCACCACAGGGCCAGTGCTGGAGCCATGCCCCAGTGCCGACACCGCGCTCCGGCACAACGTGTCCCCTTCAAATCACCATCTCGCCCGCAGTGACTTGATGCCACCTTCAAATGTAGGGAAGGGGTGGCAGGGAAAGCACCAAACCCAGCCGCACGGCAATGGAGAAGCACCAGCAAGAGGGAGGATGGTGGTAACCATGCCACCCATGGGGACACCCCACCAGCACGGCTGTCATCTCACCGCCCGGCAAATGCAGGTTTGTCAGCAAAACCCGCCAGTGAAGGGTTTTGGTGCCCCGCGGCAACGTGCCAAGGCTCCGTACCAACGCGCCTTCGCTCCTCTCGAATCGGCCGGGCTCACGCCAACGCCCCAGGTGAAGCGCGGCGGCGGTGGGGCCCTGCGGGAGGAGACGCGTGTGGCAGGAGGGGGGCATGGCATGGCACGGCACGGCACGGCACGGCATCCGGCTCAGCTCGCTCAAACTGGGAATGAAAGGCAGCAATACCATGCTGGAGGCGATGGGGGAAGACCCATCATGCGGCACCAGCCCCGCTCTGCTGGGACCCCCAGCCCCACGCTCAAGGGGGGATCCCTCTGCACCCCCCGAAGCAGCACGGCTACAAGTCACAGAGCAGGGACACAGCTGGAGGATGACGGACTCCCCGCTTGCACCAGGACCAGGTGGCCCCAGGGACGTAGGTGGCCCCAGGGACGTGGGTGTCCCCATCTCTCCTGGTGCCGTGGAGAAGCGGGCAGCTGAGGGGTCTCCAGCCCCCGCCGCACACTGCAGCCTCCCTGGGGCTCGCTCAAGGCCGGCAGTGGGGCAGGACGGCTCCATCCTCCCCAGAGCCAACATCCATCCCAGCACCCACCATCTGTCCTGATCCCAGTGGAAAGGGCCGGCCTGGGAGCACAGTATCAGCCAGCGGGGACAACCCAGCCGTCCCTTGCTCCCCCCAGGCTGGGCTGGTGGCCATGGAGTGCCACGGGGCAGCCCCAGTCCCCGCTGGCACACGGAGCGGTGCCAAAGGCACCCAGCACCATCCTGCCCATCCCAGCCCTATGGATCAGCCAGGCCACTCCGCACACCCTTAACCGTGGTGTGTCTTTTAATGTGGTTTTTTTTTCCTTTTTATTAAGAAAAACACTTATAATTGCAGATGTGTCCATTAATCCTCGCAACTTACTTTCTTCCCTTCCTTCCCTGCTTTTCCCCTCCCTCCCCTTCCCCCCCAGCTGAGACCAAGAGCTTTAAAACTCTCCTTCTGGCTATTAATTAAAAGCAACCTCTCCACTATCGTGAGTGTACTTGCCATAAATTAATAGCGGCCTTCTTAATCAAATCTTATCTCCTCTCCGAGCGCCCGGCGCGCGGTGCCGGGGTTGGTATCCCAATCCGCCCAGCCGTGAAATGCAATTTTCCAATGCTCCGGTGGACTCGGCAGCTCGGCTCCATCTCCTCCTCTCCCCGCCTGCCCCCCGTACCTGCGCCGGCCCGGCAGCACCGCCGTGGCCAAGAGGGGCCCGACACGCTAACGGCGGAGGTGGCTCCCAAAAGACATGCTCCATTTCTCAGCCATTTACCGCGTTTATCCGCGGCCCCCGCGGACGGTACTCGCCTTCTTGCATTATTGAGAGGGCACAGCCTGAGCCGGGGGGTTCAGCGCTCGCCCGCGGCATCAGGCTGTGAGAGCAACCGGGGAAATCCTGGGGCTGGGGGCATGGGAAGGCGGCATGGCCACGGCACTGCTTCTCGGGGGCGGTCAGCCAAGAGCGATGCTCTTGTACCTGCAAGCTCACGGCGTTTGAGTTGCCGTGACACGCATCGTCCCTCTGGTCCCCGCAGCACAGTCCCCCCAGTCCCTGTCCCACCAGGTTTCCCCTCTCCCCGTCCACACCGCGCCTTCCCACCGCACCCTGAGTGCTGCTCTTTGCCAAGGGCAAGCGCAACCCCAGGATGATGATGAGGACCCACGCGTCTCGGGCACTGCTACCCTAGGGCAGCCCCAGCCCCACGCATGGCACCATCCATCCCGGCCACAGCTCCGACTCGTCCCCGGGAGCCGGGGCTGCAGGAGACCCCGACCCCAGCCCTCCCCTCCAGCCCCGTCCGAGCCGCAGCAGGTCCCCAGTCCCATGGGGTTCCCAGGTGGCAAACGGGAGCTGGGACAGAGTAGGACCCAAAAATGGTGCCCTACGGCTGCTGCTTCTCCACGCTGGGGCTGCGAATTCCAGCCCTCTCCTTTGCCGCTTGGAAAACCCTGTGCTGGAGGCGATTTTCCTGCTTCCAGAGGGGGCCCTGCCTCCCTGCTGGTCTGAGACAGCCATGGGGGGCTTCGGCTCCGTCCCTCCCCCCGCACCACAGCCCAAGCCCAGACCTGGGGGAGATGATGGGGTTTGCAGCCGGGAGCTATGCCAAGAAGGAGCCGTTGCTCATCAAGCGATTGCAGAGCGGAGCTAAGAGGGTTTTTAAGCGAGGCAGAACAGCCTGGAGAGCCTCCCTCGCTCAGCCCCAGTCACACCGAGATCGCAGGAATAAAACCATCTTTGTTGCACGTCAGAGGAGCACGTCCCCCCTTCAGAGGACGCAGGAGCATCTCGCAGCTGCCACCGCGTCCCTCCCGCAGCCAGCCCCGGAGCTGTGCCAGGCACCGTGCCCATCCTGCTCACAGCCGGGCAGCGGTGCAGCCCTCGGGGGAAGAGCCGGAGCAGGACGGTGCAGCCGAGAGGCTCCCGGGCTGCAGGGGCACCCGGTGCCCTCGCACTCTGCAACGACCTTGCTGCCGGAACGCATCCGTCTTTGCTCCGGTGCCTCGCACTGAGCCCGGCAGACAGACTGCTCCCGGCACGGCGAAGGGGCAGGGGCAGCGGGGGGGGGCTGCCGGCCAAGGGCACGCTGCCCCTCGGGCTCGGGGACATGGCTCCTGCCCACCCAGAGAGACACGGGTGGAGCCGGGCACCTTTCCATCTCCATCCCACCCTTTAGCAATTCCCTCACGGAGGAAAAAGGTCTTTTTGGTGGTGGGGGAGCCCTTGGGAGATGGGGCCAACCCTGTCATTGTGTGTGCACGGCACCCGCACGGCAGGAGGGGTCCGGCAAAGGGGGGCGGCCCGGATCTGGTGCTGCCGCCCCAGCAAGCTCACAGCTCCGGCGCCGCTGCCCCGCTCCCCTACGCTTCCCTCGGAGGAGATTTGGGGTTTCTTACATGCCGTAAGCCGATTGCAGAGGTGTGTTAACTGGATTAGGTGGGAGGCTGAGAGAGACGCAGACCTGGAGGAGCTGCTCAGCGGAGCACGGCTCCCGCCCGTGTGACGCTGCCAGGATTTGCAGAGCCGGCTTTTAAACTGATTTTCTTCCCTTAAGCCTTTGGAAAGGTGAGGCTGCGGGAGGGAGGTGGGCTCTGCCGCCTCCGCGCCCCGTGCAAAAATCCCGCAGGGCCCCAGCGTGGGCTGGCGGCGGGTGACGTCCCTGCGTCGGTCCCCGCAGCCACCCCTGCCCTCAGCGCCGGCACTGAGATGGGCAGGGTGACACCACAGCTCTCGGTGACAGTCCTGCGGCTAATGCCAGCTGACCACTGCAGGGCACAGCTTGGGGGGGCCACGGCCTCAGCATCCCCCTCCCCGCCTGCACCCAGCCCAGGGGAGCCCAAATCGCCCTGCCCAGACCCAGCCTGGGACAAAGGGGACACGGATGGGGACACGGATGGGGACTGCAGCAATCCCTGCTCCAGGGGTGCTCGGAGCAGCCCAGTGTGCAACATCCCCCGCCTCCTCGCATGGGCCCCGGCACCGGTGTCACCTGCAAAACGCACAGCAGTTTTGCCAGTGTCACACTTCATCCGCCTCCGCTGGAGCTCTGCCACAGCGCTTCCCAGCCTCCAGGCGGGAGGAGAGGCAGCGGGCGCAATTTCCAGGGCCAGCGGCGCTCGGCAAAGCCCAGGCAGAGATGGGGAGCCGGCCAAGGTGGCCCCGGCACGGTACATGGCCAGATCTGCCATGGCACAGTCAGCACAAGGCAGGATCCAGCTCCTCGCACCCAGCGGGACTGGCACTGCCCACCGGGGCCGTGGCATCCCCCAGGACAGACGGATGGATGGATGGACACCCTCCTCCCGCGCTGCCTCTTGCCAGGCCGGCGGGACACCCCGACCACACTGCCATCTCCCCTTCCTCCTCCCGCATCTGTCTCCAGGCCCATACTTATTTATTTATTTGTTAATTAACTGCTGTTTCCATAACAAACGCTCCAGCTTCTCCCAGCCTCCAACAGCCCTGGGGCTGGATTGTTAACTAGGATTTTAATTTGTTAATTAAAAGCAGAATGGCTCCATAACAAGCTCCTCTTCCGCAGAAGGGCTCTCGGAGGGCTCAGCAGGCCACGGGCTGAGCCGGCAGCATCGCCATGCCCGGCCAAACCCCCCCAGGGATGGGGAACACAGAGAGGGGTGGGGAACACGGGGAGGGATCAGCTCGGCTCCCCCGGGACAAGGGGTGTCTGCAAAAGCGACATGGAGCCCAGCAGCACCACTGTGCCGGCTCAGGACCTCCCCTTCTCCCAAAGCGATGCTGGAGATGACGCCACCTTCCTTTGCGGTCTCATCCCGGCAATCCCAAACACAGTGCAACCCCCAGCACATGTCCCCGGCCACTGGAGGGTCCCAGACCTCGAGACTGACCCCCCTCTTCCCACTGCGGCAGAGCCGGGGCCTGTGCCAGCATCCTCCCCTCTCAGCTCCCGGGCGTCTGCCCAAGGACCGCAGCCCACGATGCCCAGCCCAAGCGCACCCCCGGTGCCAACATGGGCCAGGTAAGGCTTGAGATGGTCCCGGAGCCAAGGGAGAGGCGTCAGCCCTGGCCAGGGAACAGCGTCTCGTTGAGCCCTGGCCGGGAACAGAGCGGGGCTGTGTGCCTGCCCGTCCCTGCCTGCCCTCGCACACCCAGCCCCGCTGCCCGCGCCGCCTGGAAAAAACAACATTTCCCCTCGCGGCAAACCCCAAACAGACGCGCACACGGCACCGTTGTGTGTTCCCAGCCT
>VWZL01000874.1:18142-36615 GCA_013396915.1 Stercorarius parasiticus | reverse complement strand
TCCCGGCCGCCGCCGGTTCGTGCAGAGCGGGCGGATCCCCCTCCAGTGACCCCAGCTGTGGAAGCAGCAGCTCCCCTCTGCAGCTTTCGCCTCTCCAAGCGCCCCCCACCCCGCGCTAACCCCAGCCCCTCCGACAGCACTCAAAGCATCATCACACGGCCCCTGGGAAGTGGACACAGTGAGGGCCCGAGGTAACTCAAAAGCAGAACTGATTCTACTGGATTACGAAAGCAAACATTTTAGGGTTCTCGCAGAGTAAGAGCTCTAACCCCAAAGATGGGCTAGCAGCACCTCCCAGATAACATACCACCTCTTCATGCCTGATCCTGCAATTCAAGCCCAGATCTCCCAGCAGAGTCAGGCCTCGAACGCACATCCTTCAAAAATGTCTGTGGTTGATTCCAGTACAGTGCCTTGCATTTGATGGGGGAGAGTATCTCAGTCAGGGCTGCTACCAGGCATTAACACTCAAGGACCTACACCATCTGCACAGAAGGAAATACCCACCCTGAATGCTGGATCAGCATCCTGAGCGCACACAGTACCTCTGAGCCAAGGGACCTAGAAGGATCAGGGTGAAATGAAAGCATGAGCAGATTAGCCTGAAGCCAGGCCCAGCACCGCCGGGTCAAATCAGGGCAGGGACAGAGGGAGCACTCTCCCACAGGCATCGATACCAGTGTGTGCGTTAGTGCCCAGGCACCGGTGTGCATTTCCACTACATTATACGCACTCACGTGTAAATCACGCACAGCCCTCGGGGGGACAATGCCTGTGTGCACATTGTGTATTTGGAGAGCTACTGCCAAATTTCCCATCGACCTCTTGAAGAGAGGCTGAACAATAACCCAGCACTTGCCCACCCCAGCATTAATCAGCTCCGTGGCTGGCATTCTCAACTGAGATGATGGGGATCGATGTGCTGTGGGAGGCTGCAATCCTGGCTCGCCCCTCGAGGAGGTGTTTCCCAGCGTGGGCTGGAACAAGCAGAGGGAGGAAGGCTGCCCTGCTAGGGGTGAGCTCAGCCCCCCCGGCACTGAGCTTGGACCCTGCTCCCCAGGCACCGACACCGGTGCTGCAGCAAGGAGCAGCCACTATAGTGCTCAGCACACTCCCAGGCCCCTGCGGGATCAGGGCTTTGTTCCATAAAGAACAGGAATTCCTGTCTCCGGGGCCATAAATCCAGCGCCTGCCCCTGGTGCCTGCACTGATTTATGGTTATTACAATTAATCTTGCCGAGGTGTGAGCCGTTTATTACCCACTTGCACAGGTACCTGGTTCCCCACAGTCACCCAGGCAGACTGGCTGAGCTCTGATCTTGCAGCAGCGCTCCCACCAGAGCACGTCCTCCCTCCCAGCCCCGGCAGCACCTCCCTGCCCGCTCCGTACCAGCTCTTCCCTGCCCAAATCCATCCAAGGGGGAGCAAGTTCCAGCACGCAACAGCCACAGCTGTTGCCAGGAGCGGGTGGAAAAGCCGAGAGCTGCCCTGTACAATGTTGGCACATCCCAGAGGACAGCAGGCTCTGGTGGCACCCACATTGCCACCTACCCAGTGACCCTGCGGACATGCCAGGCGATGTCTGGGTGGGAGGCTGCAGCCCCCATGTGCTGCTGGGTCCCCCCTGCCCCACACAGGGCAGCCCCATCTCTCCACCCCCCATGAGTTTTGGCCCCATCCTCCAGCAACATCACACAGCACATCGAGAATCTCAGCTTCTGAGCCACAAAGTGGGGCAGTGTCACTTGTAACTACACAGGGAATCACGACGATGCACGCACACGGACCAGATGGGAGCCACGTCGCATTGCCTCACCGAGACTCTTCTGGAAGGGGTGGAGATGCGCAGGTCTCCAAGGGCGCATCAGGGTTTGGGCTCCTCTCTAGCAACCCCCAAGCCCCGGTGCGGCGGGCTCCAGCCCCCGATGGCAGCAGCACGTCCACCGGCCACTGCTGGAGACCTCGGCTAATGAGGGGTTCTCCTTGCGCAGCCGCCGCACCAGCCCCGCGGGCAGCAGAAACCCGCCTCGGGCCTATTTGTAGATTTGAAAGCTGTTATTTTGCCTCTTGCTTGAAGAGGGCGCATCAAAGTCAAACCCAAAATACGTCGCTGGGCTTGAATTAAAAACTCTTGTCTGAAACCAAGGCGAGTTCCAAAAAAAGATCAAGGCTTTATTTGAAATGTAAAAGTCTTTGCCGGGAAGTCAGGCACTTCGGGGACCGAGAGACAATGCTATCCAAAGGACAACAGCCAAGATCTTCCTTCAGCCATCCTCAGCATCCCTCATCTTCCTTGGATGAGGCGCGGGCTCGCTCTCAGCAGCATCGCTGTTCCCTGAGCACAAGAGCAGCATCCCATGGGGAGCACCGTGCCCACTCCGAGCTCCCTGCTCTGGGAAGCGCAAGGAGAGGCAAGGTTGGAAGCGCTGCCCATGAGTGAGAGACTCCAGGAGCTCAGTCATTTTCCACTATCAAAGGGGAGAGGAGGCAGATGTAACCACGGGCTGCCGGCACCGGCACGGGGAAGAGAGATTGGATAATGGAGGCTGTGCAGCCTCGCAGACAGAGGCATAACAAGCTCCCACGGGCAGGAGCTGAAGCCAGACCTATCCAGACTAGCAATAAGGTGCACGTTTCTAACAGTGGGGATAATTGATGGGCTGCAGCAAAGCTCCCCAATATTTTTTTGTAATTAAGATTGGAAGGGGCATTTTAATTTCTCCAGCAGCATCTGCTCTCCTGGAAGAGTTAATTCAAGGTAGTGCTGTGGCCCACCAGGAGTCTTTGCTATCTGTTACCTCCTCTTTTTAAGCTTGGGCTTAGAATGGGTCCCACGCTGCCCAGAACCACGGCGTGGGGCGAGACGCAGCCATCGCACACCCCGGACCGTGGGGATGCTTCCCAGCCCCCGGGCAGGGCCACACGCAGGCAGATGCTCTGTTTTCGGCAGGACTGAAGCTGCCTCCCCTTGAAGGGCATCAAACAGGGCCCCACGCTGCCCTCAGATGCTGGGCAAGGGACCTCCAAACCAGCTCAGAACAGAAACATCTTAAATATTTGATGTCTTCAAGAAAAATACGGAGAGAAGGCAACAGGAGCGAGCCCTCTCCTTCCTGCCAGCACAGCTCCTCTTCCCGGCCCGGAGCTCTCTCCCAGCATCAGCTGCTTGGAGCATCTCAGCCCAATTAAGATCTTCCTTCAAGCCCAAAGCAAGACTGATCCACACACACATACACACACCCCCAGCTCGGTGCTGGGGGATGCAGGGCTCTGAACTGGCAGAGAGCAGAGCAAGGGCATCCCCCCGGCCATGGCTACAGGAGTCCAGGGGTCCCTGAGCAGGATCCAGCTCTTCCCTGAGAGTGTGGTGGTTTGGGAACAAGAAAAGAAGGGCCAGAAACTTCACAGGGAGACATGCCCACAACTGCCATGGCTCTGCTCCACCTCTGCATCCCCACCGTCGGATCGGTCCATGTACTCAATGAGCCACAGGACAGAAGGGGGGGGGGGGCGTCCCAGGCAGCCCTGACCCTCCCCAGACCCTCTCACGGGGGCCCATCGTGCTGCTGACCACATCAGCAGCATCACGAGCATCTCCCCAGGAGCAACACGCGGCTCCCCCAGCACTGCTGACAGGGCAGGAGCAGCACTGCCTGCTGCTCCCACCTCCCCGGGGTGGGACATGGCGGAGGGGCTCAGCCCCATCCCCGCTGAGCCCAACCACCCCTCGCTCCCCCCAAAACACGAGGGTTTCGCACACGCAGCACCGCTGGGCTGGGGACTCCCAAACCCACCGCGGTGCAGAGTCAGTGCTGGCATTAAAGCTCTTTCCGCTGTTCCAAGCCACCTCTAATTGAGCACCCCGAGACGGGCTGCACACCTTCCCCTGTGCCGGCGAGCTGGAGCTGCAGGAAGAGAGGCAGCATTAATCCCGGCAGCCATCCCCCGCCAGGAACAGGAGCCTTTGCTCCAGCACAAAGCTTTTATCAGCCTTCCCGCAGCGCGGCCGGCTCTGCTGAGGAGCTCAGGGCAGCGCGGGCAGAGCAGCTCACACTGGTGGGGGGGAGGGGGCTCTCCCCCATGAAAAATGCTGGAGGCTGGGGATGCTGGAGGGATCCCCACATGTGGCTTCAGGCAAGAGGGTCTGTGAACCCCACAGTGGGGGGAAACATCATTCCTGAAGCTGCTCCAGGCCCACGGCCCTTCCCCAGATGGGGGCTCGCACTGGCAAATCCTCCTCCAGAGCATCTTCGAGGTCACCCAGGGCAGCAGAAGCATTTTTAAATGCAAAACAACACAAAGCTGCAGCCACGGGACCGGGAGCCCCACAGCTCTTGGACACATCAACTGCTCCTCCACCACCCTGCAAAGCTGAGCTTTGCTTTTTCTGCCAGCTGGAAAGGCCCGAGAGGAGCCCCCAGGATGGGCTGGGGGGAAAGCTGGCTCTGCTGTGTGCTGGCGGGGGGGCAAAGGTGCGACCGCAACTTCACCACAGCAAGCTCGGCGCTGGCCCCACAGCCCGAGACCACCGGCGCAGAAACACCCGCCCAGCAGCACCAGCCCCTCGCCAACAGCCCAGACCTCAAGGCTGATTTTTAAATCAGGAGATTAAAAATTTAAACTAAGGCTCTGGCTCATTTTAACATGATTTCTTAACATTTAAAGGCCACCTTCCTGAGCGTTTCTCAAGAACAGCAGCTGGGGACCAGCCGCATTTGCCGGAGGCAGATCCAAGACTCTCACTTAATCACACGCTTCCAGGAGCTGAGATTTTAAAGGTGCTCGCTGCTGAACCCCACACGCCGGCCACGGCCAGGCTGGGGGTGCCAGGATCTCCCCCCAAGCTCCCTCAGCCAGAACATTTGCAATAAACACATTTCTGATCCCCAGCCCCCTGCACACCTCAGTATTTGATGCCCAGGGAAGGGGCCTTTTTGCTGGGCTCTCCAGACCTAAAAGCAAAGGACTTGGGTGGACACCCGCTCGCTCTTCAGGAACATGTATCACATCTGTCCGCGCTCCCCCCAGCACCTCCACCTTTGCAGTCACCACACTTAAGCACCTACAGACACACGTGTACCCACGGCAGCCCCGCTCGCACCCCACAGCTCGGCGTGCCTGCGGGTAGCAGCTCACAAAAGCAGCAGAAAAGCAGCGGAGCCCAAAGCCCCTCTTACCGGTCCCCGTCAAGCACCACTCATGGCTCACCACTCACAGAAAGAGCTACTTCATTCCAGCTCCTTCCCAGCCGCTCCAGCATCTTCTTGCCCTGGCAAGAGCAGCAACACCAACACCCAGCCACCGCAGGCTCATTTAACTCTTCTGCGTTAAACCAGTGAATTTAATCCACCTGCAGCTTAAACCCCTCCAGGTGTGTGCAGGGAGTGACTGCAGCCCCCAGTCCCTGGCTTCCTTGCTTACTACACAGTGAAGAGGGACCCCCATTCCTGGCAGCGGGGTGTGATCCTCGTTGGGGGCTGCCATCCCTGCTCGCAGGATCAGGCTCCTGCCAGGGGGGCTGCTGGCTCCTTCTCCGCATGCCCACGGTGGGCTGCAGCACGTTGGTCCCTGGTGTGATACAACTAAGAAGCTGCAGAGAAACCCCCAAAGTGGCCGGCTGCTCCCCAGGGCCGTCAGGAGGGGAGCAGGAGGTGGACACCCCCCCAAGTCCTTGCCCCACGCACCCCAGCCTCGCCGTGCCCACCCGGTGCTCCAGCCCATCACGCTGCGGGGGCTCTCCAGCCTCCGGCGGGGCAGTTTCCCAGCACAGGGTGCTTCAGATGCTGCACTGATTTCCAGCGCTACAGGATTAGGTGATAAATAATGAATAATAATAGGAGAAATAGTAAATAATATACTTACGGACTTGCATAATGAATGACACCGAGCACAAGCTGCTCGGGCGATGGCCGGGGCCTGGCAGAGCCGGCTGCCCGCAGCGCTGCTGAACCGGCCGAGGGGAGTGGGCGCAAGCGGGGACCCAGGGAGGGAGATGCGGGGCTCTGCAGGGCTCCCAGAGCCTGTGTCCCCCCCCAAACACCAGCCATTCGTCGCCCCGCTTGCGTTCCCGCAAAGCCCCAGGGGCATTTTAGGGACATATAATTACCAGCTCCTCAATCAATCCCGTTAGCAGCAGCAAAACCTCAAAGTGAATTACTCCCTGCTCGTGGGCAAAGAGTCTGGTTGGGATCGAGACTGGGGGGGCCCCCAACAGGAGGGTCCAGCGCAGCGCCATCCCCACGCCGAGCCCACCGTCCCCCGGGTTCACTGCTCCCTCCAGCTCTGCTGCGCTCCCCCCTGGGGCCCCGGCTGCTCCCAGGGATGGGGGGCAGCCCCGGCGATCGCTGCACCCCGAGCATCACCCTGCGTCACCCCGGGGGCAGCCGGGGGCCGGGGAGCACACAAACACTCGGGAAATGGATTCCGGCTGGTTCCTGCCACCTAATTGCGCTCAATAAGGGGCCGTCGATGGAATTTGCTGTTAATTGTCATGCCGTGACAGGGGGGGACGGGCTGCGCGAGAGCTGCTGACTCATTAAAAATTAGCGAAGGAAGCGGAGGGCGTTGGGGGGTGATGGGGGCAGGTCTGTGCCACGGGGCTGCTCCACCAGCACGTTTATTCTCACACCAAATAACCTCATGGAAAACAGGCGGAGAGCCCCGCCTGCTGGGTCCAGTTCCCAGCCCAACCTCGCAGGCAAAGGTTGACTTGGGGAAACTATCCCATCGTCCCCCTCGTGCCTCAGTTTCCCCCTGCCCATGCCTGGGGGAGTTCAGTGGGGTGAGGTCCAGCGCGGCGATGCCGGCTGCAGCCGCGGGCCACGGGTGAGACGGACACCGGCACGGGATCACGTGGATGGAGCCCTTCACAAACGCTTCGTGCCGCTGCCGCGCCGGCCGGGAGCGAGGCGGGGAGAGATCCGTCTTCCTGCCTGCCGGAGAAAATGGCTACATTTCAGATAATTCCAGATAGTAAATTTTTTGAGTCCCTATAAGCTAAAATCAATATTGGCACAACTGTGCGTCATTAAAAACTAAATGAACATGACAAAGCCAAACTGCTGCCTATTAAACAAATGAGTTTTCTATCCACACAGGCACAGTGGGTTATTAAATTCTTTATTACAGGAGCATTGCTTTTTATAAAAGGGGGTGGGACCACGTCGCCCTGCGAGGTGCGCTGCCGTGATGGAGCCGGCGTGTGCCTGCCCTTCCCGTGACAGCGGGGACACGCTGTACTGGGAGCAGAGCAACAGACTGGGCAGCCCTTGGCTTTCTGAGCGCAATGCCCCGACCGAGGTGGAGCAGCCCAGCCACGGCCCCGCGTTCCGTCCCGTGGGACCCCCTCCTCGGCCGGGTTTTGCTGCAAAAAGGAAAAGCCACCAGGATAAGGGACCTCTGTGGGCCTCCAGCCCCCGGAGAAAGGCTGGGATGTGCTGGATGCAGCACCGGGCAACGCCAACGTGATGGGAAGGATGCGATGAAAGCGCTCCAGCGATGTTACAGCAATGCAATGATAACACAACGGTGACACAGCGGCAACGCAATGGCAACACACCGTCTGCGCTCCCACGCAGGGTGGTGGGTCACCTCTCTCCCTTGCTCTCAAAAACCGGTATCACGGGAGGAAGGCTGCACCCTTTCCAGCCCAAATCTCGGAAGCCTTGGGAGTACCCACCATCCTCCCCAGCGACCAGGAGGAGCAGACCCTGCCTGTCACCCTCCTCTGCCACCATCACCCCCCGGTGTCACAGTACGGCCACGTTGGATACACTCTGCCAGCAGCCCGCTGTCTGTCCCTGTGTAATAATTTCAGTGTCCTGATTGTGTCCAAGTTCTCACCGCACACCGGGCAGTATAAATATTAATGGGTGTGGGATGAGTGCTGGGGAGGAGAGGGCTGGGAGGGGGGCAGAGGGGGGAGAAGGAGCCGGGGCTGCTTGTCTGCAGCGTATCCCCCCCCCCGCATCCCACCCGCACCGAAGCCTCAGGACCGGGAGCTGAGCCGGGAAGCGCTGGGAAAGGTCAGCGTGCTCAGCCATGGAAAGGAGAGCGCTGGCGGGCAGCTGCTGGCTGAGTCGCTCACACAAGCGCCAGCGGCTCCAGGGATGCTGGGGAAGGTCTTCCCATCACCTTTCTCCAGGACAGACACCCCCCCACACCAAAACGCAGACAGACACGGGGCCAGCGCAGTGCAACGGGTGCTGGGCCAGCACCCACTGAGCCGGTCCCGCGGGCTGTGCCGAGCTCCGCACCCACCCGCGTGCCATTCGCACCAGCACCGCGTGATTCCAGGTGACATGCAGTGACACACGGTGACACACACCAGCCCCTGGCCGTGCCCTCCCCGGGGACAGACACCCGTCTGGCTGGCTCTGTGCCGGTGCTAATGGAGATCTCTGCAGCTGCAGAGTGGCACAGCGGGCCGGCTTGCCCTGGCTGCCCGTGGACACGGCTGCATGCCAGGGCTGATGCCCGTGTCCTGCCCTTGGCGGGGCTGGCAGCCCTCGGCACTGCCCGAAAGCGGGGACCAGCTGTGCTGCAGGCACGGGGGGAGCAGAGCCCCGTGTCCCCGTCCCATTCCCGGCTGGCCGAGCTGCCCTTCCTGGTTCCCAGAGACCCGCTCAGGTTTGGTGGTGATGAACCATGCCAACACGCAGATTTATGCCTTCCCCAAGCCGCCCACTGAACACGAGGGCAGCTGTGGTGATTAACGCTGACGAGCCGCAGGCGAGACCTTCCCCGTCCCCCCAGCACATGCCACTGCCCCGTGCCCACCCTCCGCTCTCCGCCTCGACCCTCCGGCACAGCAGCATCCTCCCAGCTCGGCGTGGGGAGCTGTGCTCCGTGGCACCGGCACGGGATGCGGGATAGCGCCGAGATCCATCCTCCCACTGGGGACAGCACGTAGCAGCCTGGGTCCTCAAACGCACCGGCAGCACCGAGGGCTGTCGCTTGGAGACTGTCAGCGGAGTGTGAAGTTCACCTCTGCAAAGAGAAAGAAGTGGCTTAGAAGGAAAAGCCGTGGCGGGAGGACGAGCGCAGGATGCGGCCGCAGCCCCCAGCCCGAGAGATGCTCCAACTGTGACGGATGGTACGGCGGCATGGGCACCGCATCCCTCATCTGGGAAGAAGCCGCTCATCCCGGGATGCCGGATACGATCCCGCTGCAGGCAGGAGTCCATCACGGCCCTGCTGAGCAGCGGCAGAGCCGGCCGGGAGGGGTGGGAGCTGCTGCGGGAAGTTTTATGGGGCCTGAATCAATCAGTGGGAATCCCATAAAAGTCGGTGGGTATAAATGGGCTCCTCGGATAGGTTTTGACATCCAATTGTCTTTTCCATTTCAGTTGTCATAAAGCTATGCACACCCATATATACAGCGAGAGCGAGGATACACACTCGGAAATACTGATGCGCAGCCACGTGTACGGCAAAGCACAGCACACGTGCACGGAGGGGCTCCGGACACACACGTGTTGCATACGGGAGCCCCCCAGCTCCTGCCATTCCCGGGGATCCGTTTACCTGCCATTACCCACAGCAGGGGATGGGTGACGAGGGATCGATTTGCGCGGCTGTTTAAAAAAACCCATCGTTTAAAGAAAATAAATAAAAGACCCCTCCAGCACCTAAGCATCACGACCCAGCGAGAGCCTGCGAGGGACCCCCCCCTCCTCCCACCGCTCTCCGTGGAGCCGTCTCAGCTGCAGGATTAGCCGCAAACTTAGACGAGCGAGCAGGTCATACATCATCTCCGCGTAAATTGTTTGCCGGGCTCGGGTAACGTGAGCGCCGGGGCGCGGGGATGGAAGGGCGGCTCGTGCGCTTAAATAAAAACGACGGGAAATTTGCGCTGCGGAGAAAGGCAAAACCCAGAGCCACAGGGGCGGGGGGGGGTGGAAAGCGATGTCCCGAGGCAACGCGTGGCTCCCAGCCTGCCCGCGGACTTTATATTGCTTTTATTTGGCCGGTGATTAATTGTCCCTGACCGTGGACTTTATATTGCTTTTATTTGGCCGGTGACTGTCACCCTTGGCTGTGGCAAAGGACCCGTTCGGAGGATGAGGAGCAGCATCGGAAGCATCAGACGTAGAATAAAGGGGAAAGGAGCTGGAGGGGATCCTTCCCTCGGTGGGGGGTCCCCGCTCCCGGGCCCCCCATCCCCCTGCCCCGGAGCCGGGACCACTGAGGGAAGGTGACTCTTGATGCATCACATCGTGGAATCGCTTCTGGATAAACAATTACAGATGATTTCCCTCTGCCCATCTGGCGCACGGAATGAGGTGCGCAGGAATGAAACACCCGGCTCCGGCGCCTCCTCTTCCTCCTCCTTCCACGTCTTGGGCTGCAGCCCATTCGTAAATGAGAGCTAAAGAAGATGGAAGGGCTGGAGGAAAGAAGGAGGGGGGGCGGGGGCTGCGTAGTGCGAGGCGTCACAGCCTGGCACCGGCATGGGACAGGAGGGGACTGGGAACTGCAGGGTACCCTGCACATCTTGGATGCAGCCATCCTCCTCATCATGGTCCATGCTGGAGACCCAGCATCCCTGGGGGTCCCATACTGGAGACCTGACATCCCTGGGGTCCCATGCTGGAGACCCGGCATCACTGGGGTCCTACGCCAGGGACCCGGCATCCCTGGGGTCACACACCAGGGACTCGGCATCCCTGGGATCCCATACTGGAGACTCCGCATACTGGGATCCCACGCTGGAGGCCCAGCATCTCTGGGGTCCCATGCCAGAGACTTGGCATCCCTGGGACCCCATGTCAGAAACCTGGCATCCCTGGGGTCCCATGCCAGAGACTTGGCATCCCTGGGACCCCATGTCAGAAACCTGGCATCCCTGGGGTCCCATACTGGAGACCCAGCATCCCTAGGATCCCATGCCAGAGACCCAGCATCGCTACAATCCCATACTGGAGACCCCACATCCTGGGATCCCACAGTGGAGGCCCAGCATCCCTGGGGTCCCATATTGGAGACCCAGTATCCCTGGGATCCCATGCTGGAGTTCTGGCACCCCTGGGGTCCCACCCTGGAGACCCAGCAGCCCTGGGATCCCACACCAGCTGGAATGAACGCTTCCCAGACAATAACTCATGTCCGAACCGCTGTCTTCCTTCAAAATCCATCTCATCCAAGAACACGGCCATGGCGAGAGGGATTTATCACTTCCCCGGGTGCTGGATCCCCTCTGCAGATAAGGTGGTTTATGCAAACAGATGCCAGCCTGTGTCGCTTTCTTATTTCTCTCCCCTCGACTCGCAGCTCATCATCAGTTACAGCGGTGACCAGTCACCTAAATCACCCGGCTTTGCTCTCCCTCCCCGCTCTGATTGATGTTGCCATTTTTCTTCTCTCCAAACAGCCACCCGCCGGCTGCGGCTCTGCGGGGACCCTGTGGAGGGGGAGGCTGGGACCGCGGGGCTCTGAGGTGGCACCTAATCCAGGGGGCACTTTGGACCTGCAAAGGGGTCCCCAGAAACCTGCACCGTGGCGCTAATCCTGCTTGTTCAGAGCGGGCAGAAAGCACCAGTTTCACGCTGAGCAGCCGCCAGCATCCTCAAGCCCGTGGAGAACAGCCCGACAGATTAGCAGGGGCTTGTTTGCCGCCGCGGCTCCCCGGCTTGGCATGGGCTGCGGCTCGGTGCCCGCTGCCAGGATCTGCCTCTTTGGCAAACAGCTGCTGCCTTCTGGCTGCCGTCAGGGCCGAGGGCTCAGAATTGCTGAGAGCAATCGGACTGCTGGCAGGGCCGGGGCAGCGACGCTGGGAGCTCTGCGGCCGCGAGAGGTACAGGCTGCTTTGACGCAGGGGCTGTAATTAAACTCATATCAGGGTCCTCTGAGGAGCTGGGATGGGCAAGCGGCTCTTGCAGCTGGGCCATCCGTGGTGGGATGCTCTGCCCTACCTGGTTTTGGTAGTGGATGCTGCTCAGCACGTCTGCACCACGCTCGCACTCGCTTTCTTGATTAAGTGCTCAAGCAGAGGATGCTGGTGTCCCACCGGGGGTCTGCTCCTGCACCACCACACACCCCTCCCAGCGAGCTGCAGGGGACAGAGGGACTGCGGGCTCTGCCGGACCCGAGCATCCCGACTGGAGTCTCTGCCCAAGCCCGGGCGCTCACCGGCTCGCAGCCAAAGGAGGCTGGAGGGGAATAAAGCGCGTCGCCTCACAGCATATGCGAGCTGAGAGCGAACGGTCCCCAGGCAGCGCGGCGAGCAGCCGGGTGTGCGCGGAGAGCTGGCTGCTGCAACCCGCATCCCCTGCCAGCGCCTGCCCGCATGGACACGCTCCCGTCCCCTGCCAGGCTTCGTCACCGCCATCGGCGGGGAGGGGGGTGATGCTCACTGATTCGTGACGCTGGGCTCAGCCCCTGGCATCCGCGGCCAAGGACGTGGCACAGCCCCACGGCCCTGGGGGAGGTCAGTGGGGGGGTGGCAGAGCTGGCTGAGGTGCGGGATGGAGCTGGAGGTCCCCATCGCCACCGGGACCACTAAAGGGAGGAATGGACCCGTCCGAGCCGCCAGCTTGCTGCTGCCCACAAAGGGGAGCCCAGCAGAGGCAGCGAGGACGGGCAGCTGGTGCCAGTTGTCCCCCGTGCCATGCAGACGTGACTGTGGCCAGTCCACGGGGACAGTGCTGGGGACAGTGAGACCGACTTAAATCAATTTTAAATGCACATCCCCTTCCCTGGGGTCTGGTCCTGACTAGTGTAACACTAAACTCCGGTTTCACCAGGGCTGGATCAGCCGCCCTGCACCGCGGCTCCCAGCCGAGCAGGATCAGGCCCCACGCCGTGTTCAGCCACCAGCAATTCCGCCCCGCAAAAGGGGGTTTTACAGGGCGGCGAGCTCCCGCTGAGTCCATTTGCACCTCTCTCGAAGGGCGCCGCCAGCCCAGGCGAGGTGCGAATGATCCCACCCCCGGCTCCCCAGCCATACGCCAGCGCTGCCCTCGCGCTGCCTGCGCTGCCCACCCTCGCCCGGCCACCAGCTCCTGCAAACCCCCACCCGGCGTGTCCCCATCCCCAATGCGGGGCTCTCAGCCCGGCTGAGCTGCGGTCCCCAATGTCCCACAGG
Source organism: Stercorarius parasiticus (assembly GCA_013396915.1). Classification (NCBI taxonomy): domain Eukaryota; kingdom Metazoa; phylum Chordata; class Aves; order Charadriiformes; family Stercorariidae; genus Stercorarius; species Stercorarius parasiticus. Next base: position 23,531 of record VWZL01000874.1, on the reverse strand, counting down.
GCACCCCGGGACATCCCCCGCCTCCCCCCGACGGAGCCCGGGGCAGCGCTGGCACGGGCTCCCCAGTGCATACCAGTAACAAGCTTTTGTTAAATAATTGAATTCCTCAAATCGTTCCCTTTTCCCTCCGGTTTCGGTACACATTTGTCATCGTGCCATTAGGCAGGCGCTTTGCTCGCACTTCATTTATTCATAAGCGCGGCCACAGCTCCGGCAGCGGCGGTGACAGCAGGGCTGAGGGCAACTGCTGGCATGGGACACGGCTGTCCCCAGCACTCCCGTCTCTCATGGTGGCGCTGGGACGGTGCCAACACCAGGGTGACAATGGAGGATGGGGCCTCTGTGCATCCCCCATCGCCCTGGCTCATCGCGTGCTCCTCCACGTTGGGGGACAGATGGGGACACGTCGGCTCCGCTGGACCCCATCACCCCAGAGGGGCTTTGGGTGCTGGTGGGGAGGGGGAGCCCCGTTCGGCAGCGCCCACCCACGGCTCGTGTCACCACAAGCAATTCCTGTATTGAGCAGACGATGACAAAGCAAAGCAAATAAGCCCATTATTGGGACAGCATCCCGCCGGCCGCCTGCGCCCCCGCCAGCCGAACCAAGCTGGAGGGACGCGTGGCACCGCAATGCTGCAGCACATCCCAATTACGCGCTCCGTCGTGACAGCGCGCGTCAGCAGATGAAGGGACTCAAAGGCAGCTGTTCTGCAGCGTGTCCCCCCTGCTGACACCCTCCATCCCCGCAGGGTCCCGTGTGCTGCCCAGCCCTGCGGGACACATCCTGACTCTGCCCATACTGGGCTCCTCTTCCCGCTGAGCTTTGCGAGACCAGCCCAAAGGCAAAGGGTGAATGCGCCCATCACCGTGGCCTCTGGGCTCCTTGGCGCTGAGGGACGAGAGGAGTCACGCCGGGGCCTTCGGGGTCCGTGGGGCTGGAGCCTTCTCCGTTTCGCATCTCTCGTGCGAATGGTCGAGAGGCCCATGGTATGGGCCGAAGGCCCATGGAAGGAATTAAAGATAAAACATGGGCGAGTGGTGGGAGCTGCCGGCACCTCCCCAGCCCCGCTCCTGCTTGGGGAGCCACTGGGGGCTCCTGCCACAGTATTGGGAGCCGCAGTGGATGGGAAAAGCCATGAAAGGTCAGCAGGGAACATCAGCCCCTTGGTGTTGAATGTCACTGACCCCACTGTGCCAGGGGACCAGAGCCACGCTGTGCCACAGGGCATCGTATGCGCCTGTCCCCCGTCAAACTGCTGGGTGCCTCTCCTGGAGGGGCAGTGAGGGGTGGGGATGGGGATGGCCGAGGTGGCTCCAGGGGGCCCAGCGAACCCAGCCCTGTGCTCCTCCCGGGGTCCCCATGGGGTTGAGCACCCTTCAGGGTACCAAGCTTGAGGCCCCCCGCGCCATGTGGAGCATCCTCAGGTCCATCCAGGCCGTGCTTGGTGTCACCACCGTGGGCTGTGGGGCTGGAGGGGACGCGACTCACCGTGCACAGGCCAGCAGGCACTTGCAGGAGCACTGCTCAGCTAATTGCAGTAATTAGCCCATAATGAAGCAATTATTTGAGGACGTGGTGCCATGTGTTCCTGTAGGGGAGGAGGATGGGGGGACACAACCTGTGTGTCTCGGAGCGATGGGCAGCGGGTATGGGCAATGTGCCACGCAGGGTGATGGAGGGGACAGGAGCATCGCCCCAGCCCACGCATCCCCCATGGTGACCCAGGGGACGTGGGGGTCCCCTGAGCTGCTGCAGGGTAGAGAAATGGAAACTGGGGAGAACAGAGGCAGCCAGGACCCATGGCCCCCACCACCTCCTCCTGCCTGTCCGAGGAGTCCTCCCACTCCACCCATTTTTCCATGAGACGGCAGTAAATCTCCGAATGGAGGCTCAGCGCCCAGCGGGAGCGGCTGTGGCTGGCAGACACCAGCATGGCACGCAGGCTGTGCCCGGCCAAGCTCGCTCCTCCTGCAAACCGCTCAGCAAACCCCACCGCCTGCCCTTCCCTCTGCCGCGCCACCTTCCTGCCCGCACACGCCGCCCCTGTGACCCGTTGACACCAGGGTCACACACGCGGTGACAAAGGGATGTCCAGCCACAACAGCCATTTACAGCACTGAAAAATTGCCGAGATGGGATGGATGCAACGCCCAGCCACTGTGCCGCTCTCCCCTTGTGATGGACCCCAGCCGGGTCCCTGGTGTCCCCACGCACAGAGCAGGGACAGGCTACGTTTTGCACCAGGGGAGGTTTAGGATGGATATTAGGAAAAATTTCTTCACCCAAAGGGCTATGAAGCATTGGAACAGGCTGCCCAGGGAAGCGGTGGAGTCGCCATCCCTGGAGGTATTTAAAAGCCGGGCAGACGTGGTGCTGAGGGACACGCTTTAGTGGTGGTTTTGGCAGTGTTGGGTTGACGGTTGGACTCAATGATCTTAAAGGTCCCTTCCAACTGAGACAATTCTATGATTCTCTGATTCTCCGTGAGCTTTTGCCCCAGGATGTCTGCACCTCCGTGGTCTCCCGGCCCATGGGAGACGCTGGACCCCCGTGGTGGGATGCTGCGGTGCTGGCGGGGTGGCAGCGGGAGGGACGGAGCGGAGCCCCGGGCGCCCGGCGGCTGCGTTGGCGGGCGCTGTGCGGACACGTTGCTCCGGAGGCATGTGCCGGAGCCGGAGCCAGGCGAGGGGCTGCAGCCAGCTGGCCGGCTCCTGCCTGCTCGGGCTGGCTCAGCGCCGGGCTCCGTCTCCGCTCACGTGGCGGGGGCCAAGTTAACCCCCTGCGCGCAGAGAGGGGATGGGGATGGCTGCAGCCTGCGGGGCAAAGGCATCAGCAACCCCCAGGGAGATGCCCGGGGCTGCGGGTGCATTTGCCCACTGGCAAGCCCTGCGGTGCCAGGACCACATGCCAGGGCATCCCCGCTCCTTAGGGCTCCCGATCCCCCAGATCTCCCTTGGGGGCTGCCATCCCCCAACACTCCCCACTCATGCCAACCCCGCCAGAGCAGTCAACAGCCGGGATGTCCCTGATTTCCCCACAGTGCCCACGCTGCTGGAGAAATCAGGGCTCATCCCAGCTCCGGGGAAGGACACAAGGAGCCACCGATGGCATCGCAACTACCAGGGTGCCAGGACCCACCCAGCCCCTCGGCAGCAGGGCCAGCTCCTTCAGAGCCATCATTCAGCGGCACCCGGCTGCGTCAGCACAGGCCGGGCTCACGCCGGCAAAGCCCCCGGCACGGAGTGCGGCTGACAAGCGTGTCGCGACTCCGGCGGGGAAGGAGCGGGCGGGAGGGAAATAAAAGCAAATGACATCAGTGCTGGCATGGGAGCCCACCCCAGCGAGCTATTTCGGGAAGGGCCGGGCCAGCTGCGTGGTTAAGCGCTTGCAGATGTTGCTTTGTGCATCTTGCGGGACTCCTTCCGCCGGTGCTGCCGGGCAGGGACGCTGCCAGCGCCGGGGACGCGGTGGCACTGGGTTCCCTTCTCCATCCCACGGCGCTGGGTCCCGTCCCCGGGGGCAAGGGGAGCCCCAGGAGCCCCAGCACAGCCTGGGCGGTGTTGGGACACCTGGATCCTTCCCTTGTGCCGGGGTGGGGAAGGTGATCCCCGGCGCAGCCATGCTGCCACCGCGTCCCTCTGCCACGCATGCCGGGGCCGCCCGGTGACCAGCAGTGGGAGCTGAGAGTGGGGACTTGGGTGCCCGGCTGGTCACTGGGACATGGTGGCATCTCAAGGTGACTGTCAAGGGCAAGGAAACAGAAACCTGGCAGTTGCCATGGTTACCACCTAGCATCCACCAGCGCTGGCTCCAAGAACGTGTATCGCCTGTGTTTAATGGCCAGGGTGGGTTGCAGGAGGAAAGGAAGGGCTGACGGCTCCCAGCTGCCCCCACCGCAGCCCCATTCGGTGTTGGGGAAACCGAGGCACAGCCCTGCCCCGCTGTCCCCACAGCCAACGCCGGCGGAAGCTCAGGCGCCCTTCGTTTGGTCACCGTCCCGTCCCTCCTTCCTTCGAGGGCCATTAGGACACCCCAGATTTGTACGGTTAATTCATCCTGCTGGGTTTTCTGCAAGGCACAAATTGCGGGTGAAGGGATCCAGCATGGCGAGAGCTCAGCCTGCGCCAGGCTGGGGCGGGCTTCGGTCCACATCACCCCCCAAACGCCGCGGCTGCTCAGCCATCTCGGGAGGGTCTGAGCCCCCGGCAGAGATCTGGACTCGGGTCTGGCTGCCGAGGGCTGGAACCCAGCTCAGAGCCAGGATCTGATCCCAGGTCTCCATCAGCCTCTGCGTTACCCTGAAACCAGAAGAAAAAGCAGCTCGGGGTGGAACGAAGTCAAATGAAAGACGTGGCAGATGTTTCTCCTCTTCCCTGCTCCAAATTTGCTACACAGGGCGCGATGCTGGCGGGTCCCCATCCTCGCTGCTGCCCGTGTCACCCAGCAGCGTGGGATGACAGGCACGGCGGTGGCAGGTGACATTTGCCAGCTGCCCCCGGCCGCTGCGGGGAAATCGGCATCTCCACCGCGACAGGCAGGAATAGCCCGTTTGTTAGCTGCCGCCAGATGTTCCTCTGCAGAATAATTTGATGGAAAAACAGGGAAGGGAGCGCGAGTTTCGCGAGCAACATCTTGCTTTAATAAAAAAAGCAGGAAATAATGTTAGAGGAAGGAAAGACGTGCCCAAGTTTATCCCCCTTCTGCGCAGAAACGTGCTCCGTTTGGGGAGGGTCCACGATGCTGGGCTGCGCTGCTCATCCCGAAAGGATGGCTGTATGAAATCCCATTTCCAGGCTCCACAGCCCATCCCGGCACCCCGAAGACCCCGAGGGTGTCTGGGCTGGCGATGCTCCGCCGTTCCCGGCCACGCAGGGGTGTCAGACTGACCTGCGCCACATCTGACACCTGGGATTTATAGCCCGGCTGGGCAGCCAAGTCCTTCCACAGCCTCCGAGGAGGAGCCAAAGACAACACGGTCCCCGTCTGACCTGCCAGCAACGCCCCCCCCGGCCCCGGCTCCCGGCCCCAACGGCTCGGGGTGGCCTCGCCACCGCAGGGGGATGCGGGTGCCCCTGCCCCAGCCGGCACCCGGCAGCACCCGGGCGACACCATCCCCGTGGGGACCCAGACCTCTCTGCCCCGCCTGGGGAAGGGGGAAAACCCTTAAATCAGGCCGAGGTGAGGAGGAGGGGGTCACCCACGGGGCTCGGTGTTCACGGCCGCCTTCCTGCCCCCGCGCAGCCGCGTCCAGCAGCCTGCGGGGACAGGATGGGGAAAGGAGCAATTAATAATGCAGGACACTGGCTCCAGCTAGAGGGCCATGAGCAGGCTCTGCAACTCCATCCCCTTCTCCATCCCCATTCCATCCCCATCTGCATCCCCTTCCCC
>VWZL01000874.1:2767-15369 GCA_013396915.1 Stercorarius parasiticus | reverse complement strand
CATCCCTGCCGGGTTGCCAAGGTCCCGCTCCATGGTGCGGAGGTGGCCAGCTGCCCGCCCCAGGGAGCGTGGTGAGTTATTGCTGCAGGATAAGAAACTGCTAATAAATCCCCAGGCAGAAGCCAGGAAGGTTAAAACTCCATCTATAAAGAGAGTTGATGATTTATAAAGTGGCATCCAACTCCACTTCCCCGCTGTGGGGCTCTTGGGCTGTTGGCTGCTGCAGGAGGGAGAGTTGGGGCCGGTGCCCGCTGGTGCCAGAGCTCCCCGGGGCACGGGGCTGTGGGCTCACCCTGGGCTGGTGGTCCTGTGGGACGGAGGGGAGGGAAGGACCCACGCGGCAGCCACCATTCCATTCCATTCCATCCCATCCCATCGCATCCCATCCCATCCCCATCCCCATCTCATCCCAACCTGCTCCCTCCCATCCCCATCCCACCGCGACCTGTGTCTCCCAGGGATGGAGAAGCACCTTGGGCAGCCCTGGATATCAGACGGGACCTGCAGCACCCCAGGGTGGGGGCACCGTGGCTGATGCTGGCCTGCCAGCATCTTCACTCACCCTATTCCCACCACTGCTGTCCCGGCATCTCCTCCCACCATGCCGTGGCCAGCAGTGGGTCCCACCAGGGTCACACCGACACACTGTAACTGGGAGGGAGAAAACCAAGGGGAAATGGGAGGCAGCGAGCGGAGCAGGAGAGCCCATAAGTCACCACTGCCCCAAGACGTTCATAAATAATGTACACGTCACGGGGCTGGGGAGCTTCTTACCCAGTTAATTAATATGTACGGTGAGCGCACGCACGCTCGACGCGACGGCAGGGCTCCCCTCTCGCTCCCAGTAAAAATACTTCTTGCAGGACTGACACATTTATTATTTCTCCCATAATTACCTTATTGTGAGCATTTGTTAGAAAGCACCCTGGGAACGCCGGCCCCATGCAGGGCTCCCAGGCGGGAGACGGCTTTGAAACGCTGGTGGAGACTTTTTTGCTCTGGAAAGTGGGTCAGGATGGGACCCGAAGCCTCCGCGCCGCAATGCCGTCCATGGCCCGGCAGTGGGCTCCGCTTGAGCCAGCCCAGCGTCCCCCGGGTGGAGCGGTGAGGGTGGGCAGGGGCTGCACCAGGCTGGAGCACGGGCAGCAGCAGCACGGGTGCTGTGTGCCAGTGTCTTGCCGCCCTGGAATTTGCCAGGCTGTGCAGGGATGGGGATGGAGATGGGGANGGGATGGGATGGGATGGGGATGGGGATGGTGATGGGATGGTGATGGGATGGGGAAGGGGATGGAGTGGGAATGGATGGGAATGGGGATGGGATGGGGATGGGAACAGGAACAGGGCTGAGCGACTGCAGTGTGAGCCGTGAAAGTGGATATTAAAGGCTTTATTACAGGGTGACGCTTGCTAATTGCAGAGCTCCTTTCAGGGAGCCGGCAGCGGATGAGCTCGGGCGACAGCACCCAATTATTGCAGCTCAGCAGGGGGAAAAGGGAAAGAAAGGAAGAAAAGAAAGCGCAATTATCGGGACCTCGTCTGTGGCACAGCACAGGGCTGCAATTTCCAAGCAGGTTCGCTTTGCCCGGCCCCGCTTTGCTCCCAATACCAAGCGTGTGACAGCTTGCATTTATTTTTTAATGGGCAGTTGCTCATCTCTGCCTCCCGTCCTTCATCCCTGCCCTGTGGGACAAGCTCCTGCACCCCAGCGATGCCAGGACAGGCTCCTGCATCCCGGCGATGCTCCCCCAAGCATCCGTGCTGCCAGCTCAGCCCTGGCCCTCGGTGGGTACCGAAACGCCACCCAGCTGACTCTGCTGGGGGCTGCGATGTTTTTTCTCCCCCCGCATCTCACTCACTCCCACTTTTTCCTCCCAGAGCTGCTCCTGGCTCCGAAATCGCAGCCTTGTATATTAAAAAAGGTCAGATTTCATCTCTTGTGAAGTAGCAAAAACCAGAGCAGTGTGAACAGACGCAGCCGCCTGTTTCTTGGGGGATCGGGAAGCGGGGACACGGGGGGGTCCCGGTGCTGGGACCCGCTCGCCTCCACCATGGGGGGCTGGGGGCAGACGCTGCCATGTGTTCCTATTCACCATCACCACTTAGTAATTGACAATTAGATTTAATTACACCTTTGAGGAATAACAGTGTACGTTGGTTTAATGGGCCTGTGTGGAGCGGGGCGGGTTTTCCCCATCGCTTTCTGCTGGGTAAGGTGGGTGATGGGGTGACGTCCGTGGTGCGGTGACACTGTTTGCTGGGCTGGGGTGCCAGGCGGTGGGGCCGAGCAGCGGCTCCGGGGACCCCACCACCACCCCGGGATGACAGGGTGCCAGCAGCAGTGAGCCCAGCCCGGGGTGCATCCCGCTTCGCCCAGCAGGATCCAGCAGCATCCGCAGGGATCAATGCCATCGGCTTCATTCAGGCCCCGTGCTGGGGGATGCTTTCAGAAAGCTGAAGATCCCCCGGAAAGGCTTAATTTTTTATCTCCATAGAAAAGACGGGGCACGAAGGTGCCGCGCTGGCTTCCGCTGTTTCCATCTCTGCTCTTTTTGCCCTTTTTTAAAAAAAAAGAACTTTATTTGAAACAATATCTCAGCCATCTCCCATTATTTGCTGCCTGATTCATGAATCCTTCAGACGCAATCACCGGTTGGCTCTCAAGGTTTCTGCTGCAATTAGGGAGGTTTTCCAGACAGAGAGAGCAGGCAGGTGTTCGGTGGGAGCCCAGGCGGAGGCGGGGGGGGCTCGGCGATCTCAGGACTCCATGGCTGGGGGTAACCGGGAGCTCAGCATCTCCCTGAGCCTGGCAGCCTCCGCCTTCCGTGACCCCCTGATTCACACCCCTCCCTTTCTCTAATTAAAGATAATCACCTGCAATTACCTAATTAGTTATCTGATTTTTGCCCTCTGGTCCCCAGCACGTGGCGGTCCCTTGGGATGGGATGCTGCTCGGTGCCATCAGCACCCACGAGCACCCGCGGCTGGGAGCGGCAAGGGGTGATGAGCTCAGGGTGACACAGCACCCGTGCATCCCCAGGCAGGGGACAGGATGGGTGGCCAACCCTCCAAGTCACCTTGGGGACAACTCCCCTCGTCCCCGGGTGCTTGCAGACATTAACCCAGCACAGCCGCAGCCCCTGGCACCCCGTGTCACCCTCCGATGGGGCGCGGGGACACATGCTGGGGTTGTGCGTGCTCCGGGGACCAGGGACAAGGACACCCGGGGGGGAGCAGAGGATGCCCGAGGGGTGCGGGGAGGGTTTGGCCAGAGGTGGGGTAGGGAGGACAGAAGGAGCCCAGGGAGGCATCGGGGGGACATGGACACCCCGGAATGCAAAGGATCCCTGGGATCCCCGGGGCCACTGTGCTCCCCAGCGATGCAAACGTGCCGGCAAGAGGTGACCAGGCAGAGATGTCCTCTGCATCCAAATATTCCTCCTGGCAAAAGCCAGGACATGGGCAGCGACCGTGGCACTTGGCGCAGCATCGCAGCCCTGCTCGGAGGGACGGGCACGGAGCTGGCAGGGCCACTGCCACCGGCTGGGGAGGGGGACGACCCAGGCTGTTGGACACACCATGCAACCACGTAAGAAAAATTAGGCCAAAGCAGGGCCCGGCTCTCTCTCCCTCCGAGTGATCATCGCCCTCATTAAAAAACAACTAATTATTATTCTGGCTCATTAGCAATTATAAATCTCCAGCTCCGGTACTTCATTAAAAAAAATGACAAGTTAGCACTTAATTATGTTCCCCAGCAGCCCGAAGGGTGGAGGTGTTAACCCTCCCCACCCTGCTGCCCGCCAGCGCCCGCACCAGTGCCAGCACCAGTGCCAGCATCAGTGCCCGCACCCACACCAGTGCCCGCACCAGTGCCAGCACCCGCACCCACCCCCACACCAGTGCCCGCACCAGTGCCAGCATCAGCACCCACACCCACACCAGTGCCAGCACCAGTGCCAGCATCAGTGCCCGCACCCATACCAGTGCCAGCACCAGTGCCAGCATCAGCACCCACACCCACACCAGTGCCAGCACCAGTGCCCGCACTCATACCAGTCACACCACCCACACCAAGCACCAGCACTCACACCAGTGCCAGCACCAATGCCAGCTCCCACACCAGTGTGAGCACCTGCACCCGCACCAGCACCCACACCAGCACCCATACGAGCACTTGCACCAGTGCCAGCACCAGACCCAGCATCAGCACCCATACCAACAGCCACACCGGTGCCAGCACCCGCACCAGTCACAGCACCCACACGAAGCACCAGTACCCGCACCAGCGCCAGCACGAGTGCCAGCACCCACACCAGCACCTGCACCAGTGCCTGCACCCACACCAGCACCCACATGAGCACCCGCACCAGGGCCAGCATCAGCACCCACACCAACATCTGCACCAGAGCCAGCACCCGCACCAGCACCTACACCAGTGCCAGCACCCACACCAGCTCCCACACCAGTGCCAGCTCCCACACCAGCCAGCTCCCGGGGTGAGAGGGCACTTCAGGCTCCCGCTCCATCCTCCACAGCGGGACACTGAGCCCCGGCATCCCCCCGGCCACTCGCCCTGCAGCCGCTGGGTGCCCTGGGCCGGCTGAGCCTCCTCCCATGGCACAGGGCTGTGCGCGCCCCGGGGAGAGGGGAACTGGGAGCAGGCAAAAAACCAGCCTGTGCACCCAGCATCCGCGGGGAGTTTACAGGGGGCAGCAAAACCACCCCTGCCCAGAGGGCAAAGCTGGCCCTGGGCACGCGTCCCCGAGGAATGCCAGCTCCGTGTCACCGCCGCCGCAGGCAGCGATGCTGCGGGTCGCGGGGCAGAGGTTTGCAGGCAGCAGCAAAGATCAAAACTGAAATTTGGTGCAAAAGCCGCCCCTGGGGTTTGGTCTGGGTGGCCTTTAAAGGTCCCCTTTACCCCAACTCATGCTATGATTCTAAAAGCAGAGCTGCGGCGGGGCAGGCAGCCGCCCGCACCCCCAGCACCCGGCTGCCTCACCGGCGCGGCACACGGCACCCGCAGCCTGCAGCGAGCACCTTCCCGCTTCCCGACGGATAATTGGCCACTAAATCCCTCCGGGGGAGAAACGGTGGGGAAAAAATTACAGCTGCGGAACTAGCTCTCCAAAATTATATCACCTTCTCTGACAGGATAATTGCTCCTTTTCCCCAAGATTTAATACGGATCTCACATCCTTAAACAGTTGTGTGTTATTTTAAGGGCTCCCAGTGTTTTTCCCTCCTCTCCCAGGTAGCGCGGGATCCGGCAGCAGAGGTGGTGCCCGCCCCCCCCCAGCACAGCAAGCTATTTTGGGGTGGAAGATGGTGGCAGTGGCACTGTGTGTCGGTCTCGGGGGGGTCATGCGGGGAAGCACATGCCTGTGGTACCCAGAGGAGATGGAAGTGGGATGATGCTGGTCCGGGTGTCACCAACATCTGTCATGTACCAGCAAGGTCCCCGGTGCTGTGGCACCAGTGTGCCTTGTTCTGCCTGCGCTCTAACGGCTACACCAATATTATCTCACCTGCGACTTGCCCTGTGACAGAGATACTAATGACACGGTGCGGAGCCCGCGCAGCGCTGGGGAAGGACGTGCACAGCGTACAGGGGGCAGCCCCCAAGGACTCCGGCTGTTTTCAGCCCCGACGCTCCTGGGAGCCAGGAACCCCTTCCCAAAACAGATCCCGATATTTTGGGGTGCCTGGTGTGGGGCGCGTTGTGCTCCCTGGGATCCATGCAAGATCCGTGTGCCCGTTCCCAAACACCTGCCCCCAGGAAAACTCTCCCCTTGGCTTTCCCCCAGACTTCAATCCTGCAGACCCGTCGCAGCGAGCCATAAATCAGCCTGTGGACGCAGGAGCCCGACGGAGGCGCCACCAGCTGAGCCCCATCCATCACCGCCCCGGGCCTGACCCCGCTGTCCCCACCGCCTCCACGGCCGCCTGCCACCTGCCTGCCCTGCTCGGGGACGGTGGCCCCCCGCACCCTGCCAGCCCCCAGGGATGCTGTGCCACGGGGAGGACCCCCAGCAGCGCCGGCCCCCCTGGTACAGCCCTGGGTGTTCATTAGGTTTCCCACCCCCGAGCCCCGGTGCCGGCAGCGAGAGCCGTAACCCACCTCTCCGGCAAACCCACGTGCCCGCCCCGGCGTCCATTCGGTGGCAGTTGGTGGCCGGAGAGTGGGTCCCGGCAATGACCCTCCTCCTGCCACCCCACACCAGCCCCCTGCCAGGCACAGGAGAGGTGAGGGGACCCCCATGTCACCCCAGTGTCCCCCCGGACCCTCGCTCCCCACATGCCCTGAGCCATCCAGGGTTGAGGACAAGCAGTCCTCGCTATTGCACGTGTCGCTTTGAAAATAACCCCCCGTTAAACCGTTTTGGGATTACAGGCAAGTGCGAGCGCATTGTTCGGGAGCCAGGCAGCATGAAAAGATGGCTCAGCGAGAGGCTTTCTGTCGTGCAAGCCCCATTCAGGAGCATCAATTTGCAGCGTTTGGGAGCCGCTGCCCAATTACACCCCTGTGCCATCCACCGGTGCCCCCCCAGCCGTGGGGCTGGTGTGGGGTCTGGCACCTTCCGGCAAAAGTCAACTTTGCCACATGGCACCGAGCCACGGTGCGGCACCGGCCGTGCCCACGGCCACGGGGACCTGCCAGCCCCGTCCTCAGGAGCCGGCTGGGGTAGGACTGCGAGTCTGTAAATATATTATTTATTATTTCTATTACCCTTCTCCATTATTCATTGTTTAATTCGCTGCTATTCTATTATTAACTCTCCCAAGTGCTTTGGCCATGCTCTGACATGAAAGAGGCACCGCGAATTTTCGCTTGCGTGCCGCGGTCCTCGTGCCAGGGCAGGGGCGGGGGCGGGATCGGTGGCCCCCGGTTTGGGTCCAGCCGTGCCCCATCGGTGGCCGTGGGGCTGGCTGGGGTCCGGCCGCTGAGCCCACAGCCAGAGCCCTCTCCCCGTGTGCCACAAAGCAAACTGGAGCAAACTGTTGCCTTTGCAGGCAGAATTCGGCTGGGCAGCCGTCTTTTAGCTGAATGAAAGTGCAGCTCTGCGTGTAACGCTGCCGCTGCCGCCTTCGCTCCGGGGGGCTCGCATCCAGCCACCTCCCTTGAGGGTTTCTGTGGGTTTTATCCCCATTGGGGTCGGTGGGACCAGTCATGGCAGAGCCCCTTCCCCTCCTCTCCCCCACCAGGGCCAAAAAACTAAGTCCAGCCAGAGGGAAATTTGTAAAAAGAGCAAAGAACCTTGTTTTCCTTTAAAAGTTAGGATTTGTCAGAAAAATGGCCTGAGCTCGGCTGCATGGGCTCCTGCTGCGCTGGAGCAGCACCATGGGGCAGGGGTGCCTGTCCCCAGCGTCCCCTCACCACCCCGGCTCGGTCCCGGCATTAACCTTCTCTGGGGCAGCGCAGGAGGGAGCTGTGGGTGACACATCCTCCATCCTCCGGATCCCTGCTCCGCGGTGGGACGCGGCAGGGACCTCACGGAAGGCTCTGAGCCACCATGGGCACCCCAAAACACAACAGCCCCTCTTGTTCATCGCCGGGGGAGACTTTTGCTGGTGAGTTCTCACACGGCCAAGCCCTGCCAGCGCGCTCTGCTGCTGCCGAGGAGCTCATCTGGGAGCCAAAGGAGCGCCGGGTTGTTCGGCAAACAGCTCTGGCGTAACGGATGGGGCACCTGCCGAAACAAACACTTACAAATGACTCTGGCATTTACCTAAATGTCACGCCGGCTGCTCGGGTGCCCGGCTCCGCCGAGCTGGCAGAGGAGCCGCACAGCGTTTTGGGGTGCTGCCAGGACCCCGGGAGCCGCGGGGACCCCTTGCCCTCCTTGATCCAGGTGGCTCCTTCCCATCTGATGGGTGCCTGTATCGGCACAACCTGCCCGGCACCGCACGTGGCCTTTTGGCCCCATGAGAGAGATGGGGAAGGCAAACCTCACGGATCCACTCCAAATCTCCTCATCCATCATGTTTATTCCTCTTCCCTATCACCCCAGGTGAGGGGTAGCCAAGTAGCTGGCCTGGACTAAGAGTCCTTATTTATTCTGATTTATGCAGATGCATTCCTTGACCGCGTTCGTTCGTTTAGCCGGGCAGGCGGTGGTTACAGTTCGCCATGGGGTGCCCAGGTTACACCCCAAGCACCAGCATGTTGTTTTTCTGCTGAGATGGGCACGTTTTTACACACGGCATGATCTATTCAGTCTCCCAGGGCTCATCCGGGGCCGGGCGCGATGGAGACCCGGGGAGAGGATGGGTGGCAGAGGGATGTTCAGCCGGCAACGCAGATGGTGCTTCTCCCAAACCATCTCCATGGGGCCGCATCCCACCCGGGGGCCGCATCCCACCCGGGTGCCGCTGCAGGGGGAAGGGCAGGGGCAGGGGGCTGGGGATGGCACCAGCTGCAGCTTTGCAGCACAGCGCAACCCATCCTCCTCCTCCGGCACCCACAGGAGATCCCATGGACAGGAGCCTCTGCATCCCAGCTCCCTTCCCTCCCAGCCGGACGGAGACCTTTGGAAAGCATTAATGCCCGACACCATCCGTACCGCAGGCTGCTGACAGCCCGTCACAGATTAATACCCGGGGCGGCTGCTTGCAGGCAGCTCCGGCAGCTGCCGCGGGTCCCGTATCGCCGCTGACAGCCGCAGTCAATCTTCTGCTGCTGCAGCTTGATGTTGGTTTCACCCTGGGTGCGGAGCGTGGCCCTGCCAGCAACCCTCACCTCCCACTGCCACCACGCCATGGATGCGCGGGAGCAACAGGCGGGTCCTTGCTCTGGGCCAGGCTGTGGTTTCTCTCCGGAGGGGAATTTGGGGTGCTGGGGGGGGCAGTGAGCATCCCAATGCGATGGGATGAGCATTTCCCATGGCCACCTGCAAGTCCTGGGCCCCCCGCGCCTGCCCGCCATCCCCGTGAGGATGTCTGCTTTAAATTGCTCCGGTTAAATTATGCATTAGCTTTTCAAAGAGCCGCTTAAGCTTGGAGCAAGATGTGGGGGTTTTATTTTTTAACAGCACCTGGTGCCCACCTCGGGCTGTTAAATTTAATCTCAGGTCGATCAGGTGGGTCGTGATTTCTCCCGTTATTGAGACAGGGGAAGCGGCTCCTGTCCTGGCACGTGGGCACCACGGTGCCTGTCGGCACAGGCTCACCGGCGCCTCCCTCCTCAGCTCGCTCTGGGATTAGCTTTTTGGGGTGATTTCCAACAAAGGCGATGGGGGTGAGGTACCGTGGAGGTGGTGAGACCCTGAGCCCTGCTGCCTCCTACCCGCTGCCTGCCCATCAGGGTGCGTTTATACCAACGGCCAGGGAAAAGAGATGCTCACTAATTTGCTGGTGATTGCAACGAGGTCCAGGCTCTGCAGCCGGTGCAGAGGCAGGATCCAGCACCGGGAATCTCTCCAGGTCTCAGTGGAGATGACGGAGTAGGGGAAACAGCATCCCTCAACCCTCCCTGGGGACCGGGAGGCGGTGCAGACCCTGGCGCCCCAGGGACACCCTGGCACTGCGCCGCGGCCAGGGCTCCACTCCTCCGTCACACCTCCCGCTGTCACACACTGCCACCAAACCTGCCCCGAGCCCCACGTGCTCCTCCGGCACCGGGGAGCCGGGATGGTGAGGAGACACTTTAATCTCAATCAATTAGAAATAAAGCAGTTCTAATGGCAGGGCAATAAAAGAACCCTTTAATTTTAGAGCTAATTAAATATCAACAATTGGAATGCAGCAACAGACAGTTAACCTGGAGTAACCCATTATTTATAAGGAATATAATGCATTGACTGGGGGATGAAGTGAGTTGTAGTCATTTTAATATCAGCTGTCACAGTCTAACTGTTCTCTTTTGTCTCACTCCAGCACAATCATCTTGCCGGCTTCCTCCGGGACCATTACCACTTCCCTGCTCGACAGAAGATTAATTAGGCCCGGGTCCCAGCAGAGGACGGGCACGCGTGCTCCTGTCCCTGCTCGGTGAACCAGGGTGACGCCAGGGCACAGCCCGGGCTCCGGGGCTCCACCGGCCCAGCCGAGCGTGGCAATGCCTCCAGCCTGAGGGTTCCCTTATAATTGCAACCCACCGACTGCCTGACAACTCATTAGAAGCTGTAAATTATTAACGGGGAATGCTCGCAGCTCTGCTGAGTACCCTGTCGGCTGCGATGGGGACGGACAGAGCCATGGTCCCAATGGAGGCCAGGCGGGAACAACCCCGATTGAGGGGGGGCAAGTGCCCCAGCACCCCAAAACCCACGGAAAAACCCTCTGCTCCCCATGATGCCACAAACCCCTGGCTACTTGTACCAGGGAACAGATGGACATTGGGAAAAGCCCGAGCCTGCCAGCCTGAGTGCAGCCTCCATGATGTCCGTGGAACACTGGCCCAGGTTGCCCAGAGAGGTGGTGGAGGCCCCATTCCTGGAGACATTCAAGGCCGGGCTTGATGAGGCTCTGAGCAACCTGATCTAGTTAAAGATGTCCCTGCTTACTGCAGGGGGGGTGGACTAGATGACCTTTAAAGGTCCCTTCCAACCCAACACATTCTATGATTCTATGACGTCCATGAGTGGCTGTTCATGGGTGATGTCCATGGATGATGTCCATGGGTGATGTCCATGGGTGGCTGTCCATGGGTGGCTGTCCATGGCTGACATCCATGGGTGATGTCCATGGGTGATGTTCATGGATGGCTGTCTATGGGTGGCTGTCCATGGGTGACATCTATGGGTGACGTCCATGGGTGATGCCCGTGGGTGATGTCCATGGTTGGCTGTCCATGGGTGGCGTCCATGGGTGATGTCCATGGGTGATGTCCAGGGGTGCCCCTCGCCAAGCCAGGAGCCGGGCAGGAGGGGGTGCTTTCCCCAGACAGCTGCTCAGCTGGGATGCACATCCTCCCCGCAGTCCCCAAAGCCTCCGCCACTGCAGCCCAGGCACATTCATCACAGAGCTTCGGCAATCTCCCAGCCCGCTGCAGGGAAGTTCATTTAATATGTGCAAAAGCACTATTTAATTTAGCACATTTGTTAGCTTTTTAATAGCTTCAGTGGCAGGGAGGAGCAGCAGGGACACAAGAGCAAGTCCAACAGTCACAGGCAGCAGCTGACGGTGCCTGGGCTGCTGGGGGTCCCCAGCCAGCCCGAAGGGGACACGGGGACAATGTGACACCACGAACCCCGTGCAGTTTCAGCCCCTGGAGACCTTCTGCCAGCCAAATAATTTGTGATGGAATGAAACTCCCTGGCAGGGGCTGTCCCTCCACCAGCGTGGCTCTCACAGCAGCAGACCTCTGGTGAAAGCAAAACTCCCGCATTCCCAAAATTGGCATTTTCCTCTGCAAAAGTTCCTCGAAACTCATTTCGGTGTCACCGGGACACGGTCCCGGGGGTCACACTCAGCCACTGCGCTGCAGCTGTGCCATCCCTGTGCCACCACCACGCCACCTCCATGCCACCACCGTGCCGCTTGTCCTCCCATCCCCATCCCAGTCCCTCCAGCGTGTCCCCACGCCAAGCTGGGCTCCGGGGCAGCTCAGTCATGCCACGCTGGCTTCAAGCCCGCACCTTTCCATCCCCTCGCCCTGCACGGTGCTGCCATGACCCACGGGGAATGAGCCACCCCTGCTGCAGCGGGGATGCTCCGCGCCACTAACAGCCGCCACTCCTGCGTTTAAGAAGAGCTGCTGACAGTCAGATTCGCGCTAACAGAATTATTCCCATATTAACACGATAAATTGACTTTCCCTCTTAGTTCTTCCCGCTGCCAGGCTGGCTCCGGCCGCGGTGTCCCGGCCGCAAGCAAAGAGGCTGTACACGGGATCAGGGAGTATCTCACATTGGAAAGGATCCATCAGGATCGTCAAGTCCGATTCCAGCTGTCGGGGATCTGCCCCCCCAGGAGCGGGAGGTGCTGGGAATGGCGGGGGAAAAGGGGGATTCGGGGGACGCAGCCGCAGTGGAGCGAGGAGCGTCTTGGCACCAACCCAAGGCGCTTCGCCGGAGAAAATGTTTTGACTCCGTCGCCGGGCTTTTGTTACAGGTTTGAAATATTGGCTTTGAAAGAAAAATGCCACCCTGTGACAAAAAGTCAGGGAATTTACTTTGGGAAATGTCAAAATTAAACGCTTCCCCGGCGAAATGTCTCCCCAGCAAAAGGCTGGTGGCAAATCCACCCCCGCCGAGGCGCCGGCACCGTCACCGCAGCCCCGAGCACCACCGATCTGTCACCCAGCTGCCGGGGTCCCCAGCAGGAGCAGCCACGGGGGCCGGGGAGGGCAGGGCGAGGGCGAAACCCCCCCCGGCCACCCCCTCATCCGCAGCGTTTCCATGGGAGCTCGTCGCGGCCCTAATTACAGAGAAAAATCCCAGCCCTTTTCCACCTGCCAGAGCAAGAGAGGGGCTGCTCTGAGTGGGAAGTTACGTGGGATTTCATTAGTGTTATTATTGTTATTATTTAATTCTCAAGGTTGTGGGATTTACAGCCTGAGCTTACTTATTATCAGACCCAGCCAAATAAAAATGATAGATTCCCATGCCTGCTTTACAGCAGCGCTCGGTGGCTATTACAGTTGCTAAAAACGTTTCCTATTC
>VWZL01000872.1:119814-130339 GCA_013396915.1 Stercorarius parasiticus | reverse complement strand
GGGGAGAGCAGCCCGGCCGAGAAGGGCTCGGGGGTGCTGAGGGGCGAGAAACTCAAAACGGGGGAGATTGAGATGAGATGTGAGGCAGAAATCCTTGGCTGTGAGGGGGGGGAGCCCCTGGCCCAGGTTGCCCCGAGAAGCTGTGGCTGCCCCATCCCTGGACGGGTTCAAGGCCAGGCTGGACGGGGCTTGGAGCAACCTGGGCTGGTGGGAGGTGTCCCTGCCCAGGGCAGGGGGGGGCACTGGGGGGGCTTTACGGTCCCTTCCCACCCAAACCACTCTGTGATTCTAAATCAGTTCAAAGGGAACGGCAGCTCCAAACCATAACTCCATACGTGAGACTGCACCAGCACTTACGGTGCAGAGCTGAACCGTAGGGAGGGCAGCAGTAGCCTCCACCCCTGGTGGGTGCCCAACCCACAGCATGGAGAAGGAGCAGGACTACAGCATCCCGAAAAGCGTGCCCCAACCCGCAGCTGCCAGGCTCCAGAGTTGACGGAAGCGGCAGCATCGAGGTGGGAGCGGAGCAGCTTGTGCCTCCCTGGGACACCATATGTCCCAGCTCCTGCCAGCTTCTGACTGATGGGTTTTGTAATTTGAGAGGAGAATGATAATCGGACGCATCACCTCGGATATACTGCGAGCGCACCGCAGATGTATTATTAGTAATTAATCTTGGAAAGGAAACGCGGCTTGTAACTGCGTGTGCACCTTCACGTGATAAGGCTCAGCTGGGGACCGCTGTTCCCTTCCCCAGCAGGTACCGCACGTCTCATGTCGAAGTGTCCGGTTGTGTGCGGCACCTGGAATCATCCTGTTAGCAGATGGAAAAGTGAGGAAAACTATTGCTATACATTTTTCACAGGAAATACACATTTTCTTTCTTTTGTATTGTAACTATTCCAAGGAAAAATAGATTCCTTTAAAACACTTTAAGAATTTCGCAAATTCCACCACAGCCCTGGTGTTTTTGATAAAAGAGCGACTGTCTGTGATAAAGACAGCGACCAAACCTCTCCTTCCTTATCAGAAACAAGTCCCATCCTTTTTATTGCACTCTCTCTGATTTTCAAATCTCTGATTTTCTCTTCCCATCACTCACCATGCTACTGCCTGTTGCTCTGCCCCCAGTTTATTGTCCAAATGCGTGAAAGCACAGAGCCCAAAGCACAGGAATATTGGGACTCACCTGCAAACTGTAGTTTTTTTTCATTATTTCTTTCTATGTTTTACACTGGGATAGTTAAAATGTAACTTCAGGGAGTTAATTGTATGATAAAACTTAAACTCTGTTAGCACACATGGAGCTTACTGTGTACAATTCAAGTAACGTAGTAAGGGAAAAAACCCTACCTTGAACCAAAATAGTGATATTGGTGCAAAACTCTTATTTCCAGGTCTCCGAGTAACCCAGCGGAAGCCAATGTTCCTTTTTTAAGCGTTCTGCCTCCTACAATGGAAACTAGGGGTGTATGAAAGAGTTTATGTAACGCAGGCTTTTATTAAAAGATTTAAAGCAGTAAACAAGGTCCAAAAATAAACACTGTATTTTAAGAATAATCTAGGTGTTACGGGATTAAAACTGATAAGCCTGCCTACTGTAAAAGCTTTAGAGGTTTGTAATACATGCCCCTTCCCAGTTTGTGCCACTTCACCATTGCGATCAGGTGGCACCAGAGGACCTTCTGTTTGAAGGCTTTGCTCCTACGTGCAAAAATAGGGAAAAGTCTATTCAGAAACTTTAGATGTTCTTTTTGGAATGTACGCAGCTAATTGTTTGTTGGGGGACTTAAATGATGAAGTCTGACACCTACTTCTGGTTGATACAGCAGCAAATGTGGGGTAAGGGCGATACCTCAAACACAAGAACCAGGCAGAAGCAGAGATGCCAGCTTCCATCCTCGCTGGAGGAACCCTGGGTCTCCACACCCTGCTCCTCCACACAAGCCCAGACAGACGCGCACATCTACCTGCTCCCCTCACAGCCACCGCTGCACCCGTCATTTGTCCCGACGGGTTCTTGCGTTAATCATAGAATCACAGAGTGGTTTGGGTGGGAAGGGACTGTAAAGCCCCCCCAGTGCCACCCCCTGCCCTGGGCAGGGACACCTCCCACCAGCCCAGGTTGCTCCAAGCCCCGTCCAGCCTGGCCTTGAACCCCTCCAGGGATGGGGCAGCCACAGCTTCTCTGGGCAACCTGGGCCAGGGGCTCACCACCCTCAAGGCAAGGAATTTCTGCCTCACATCTCATCTCAGTCTCCCCTCTTGCAGTGTAAAACCCTTCCCCCTCGTCCCATGGCTGCCCTCCCTGGTCCAGAGTCCCTCTCCAGCTTTGCTGGAGCCTGGTCTGCCCAGGGCAGGGGGTGGAACAAGATGAGTTTTAAAGTCCATTTCAGCCCAAACCATTCTGTGATTCTATGGTTCTGTGATCTTTTCAGCAAATTTTGCTGGTCTCAAATGCACTCGATTCCACAAAAGGCACTATATACTCTTTGCTGCAGTCTTAACCTTTATGAACCACTGTTTTCTGCTTATAGAAATTCAGACCTGACACTGTCTTTCATCACTTGCTTTTTGCTTTGAGGGACACATACCATCTTTGCAGTTTCGTCGGGGGGTCCTAGAAGCTGCAGTGCTCCTTTACCAAAAAGCTGGGGAGGGACTTTTTAGGCTGTCGGGTAATGGTAGGACTAGAGGGAATGGATTGAAAGTAGAGATGGGTCAATTCAGACTGGACGTTAGGAGGAAGTTCTTCACCATGAGGGTGGTGAGACACTGGCACAGGCTGCCCAGAGAGGTGGTGGCTGCCCCATCCCTGGAAGTTTTTAAGGCCAGGTTGGACGGGGCTCTGAGCAACCTGATCTAGTGGGAGGTGTCCCTGCCCATGGCAGGGGGGTTGGAACTAGATGATCTTTAAGGTCCCTTCCAACCCTGACAATTCTATGATTCTATGATTTACACCACCACGTCTTCTTCTGGTACGGAGTCCTTTCACCGAAAGGAAAATGGGAAACGTAGCAGCCCTGCAGCCTCTCCCAGTGCCCTTGTCCTTGCAGGGCAGTTACCAGCATCTCCAGGTCTGACCGTGCTCACACTGAAGTTATCAGCAGGTCCCAAGTGCCCCTTGGGAGCAGGTGGACACTTCCTCCAGCCGAGTCCAGAATGCATCATCTAGAAGGGCTTTAGGAGGTATTTGGGTTCCGTCAGTAAAAACAAAAGAAAGTCCGATACTAATATGGCTATTTTTATAGAAATAAAATGAGTAAAATTATGTGTGGGTTTGGGGTTTCAATGTTTTCCTGACTTCCTGCAGAGCTCATTCTGGGTAGAAGATATAGGCTTATACTCCAACAAGCTCAAGTATAATGATCGTTTTGAGCTGCAGCTGGGTTTTGCTCATGTTACTTGGCAATAAACCCTTGACTGAGAAATATTATGGGAAAGGGATCAGATGAAATGTTTTGCGATTTCTTTCACAAGAAATGGGCGTGAAGCAGCCTGAGCCAGGGCTCCTGTGTCTGGATAGCACCTACTGCTCTCCTCCACTCAATATCCAGCAGCTGATCAAACGCATCGCTTCTTCACTAGATATTGCTGTTCATCTTCAGTGCTCCTCAAACCCCAGCTGCCTTACTCAAACGGTAACGTTCGAGGCTCAGCTTTCCTACAGATAAAGCTCCCAGCCTTCACAGGCGCAAAGGCAAGCCTGAAATCCGCTCAAGGACAAATCCTGAAGCACAGAATGCAAACAGAGGCCCCCGTCCTCCAGTTTCAGCATTATGGTTTTTAAACAGATACGGTTTTAGGAGGTTTTTTTTTAAATCCGAGTGTTTGGTTGTTAATATTGACATTATACCGCAGATGAGGCCCAATTGTGCTATTACAGCTGTCCACCGGCACTAAGAGATCCTTACCTCTCTCCAGAAGCATCTGCTCGAGCAGGATGTTACATGATTTGGCATCACTTTGTAAATTATTTCAGAATTTGGAAAATAATAATTCATATCTTTCACCTCTTAAACAGCTTCAACTTCTTTGATTATCTGTATCTGGTTGCATCATGAAAGCCTGTTCCAAAATGAATTACATCTTTACTAAGTAAATTTTTAACTACTGGAAAATGAGAATGGGGGCTTTATGCTTTTAATATTTGTACATATTACAATAATTTAACAACATATAAATGCTAATTATTAGTATAAAATGTAGCGACGTAAAAATTGTGCAACATGATCAAGCCTACCAACCACAGCGTATTCATCAAGATGGTTTCTCTTTTAATGGTTTGCATTGAAGTTGAAAGCTTAAAGGTTTTAAGGATTCTATTTTCAGCTTTTAAAAACTGGAAAAGACACGTTTTGGGCTGCACTTGAGCTGCTCATTACCTTTGAATAAGCTGGCCTTTCTTTGACATGGAACAACTTCCCGTGACATTTCCTTGTTTATTTCTTCAAACGCACGACTGTGCCGCTCCCTCTTTCTTTCTCATTTGTAGTAGGTATTCATCCCTGCCAGGGCTTAGGGACAGCTTCGGCTTAACTTCACACACGGTCACGCTAAACGATGAGGATTAACCACAGGCCTATGGGTTTGTTATCGAACTTCCTTAAGATTATTTTTTTTCCCCAGGAGAGTTGGGGCTGTGGAGTACAAGCGTTAGCTTTTGACTGGTATTATAGACAGACACGTTTTCTAGTACCATAAGACCTCTGAAAAAACCTTCCTTGTTACTGTAAAACACTTAACACTACTTAGAGTAGGGTATACAATGGCATCTTCCAGAGAAACTATGCTTTTACGTCATCAGTTGCTGGAAAAATCCTACAGGATCCATGACTAAAAATGAGACTAATGAATCAACAATTAAAAAATTTCCTGAGCATTTTCTTCCCGGTCTCGGCAGATTACCTGTGTATCCTATGATCATTTCTATGACACATATGACAGCATTATTTGCCAGAAATAAGAGGAGAAATTAATAATTCTACTGTGACAACATCTACGTTAGCAGCAGCACAGGAGGTACCCCACGTGACCAAAACTTGACACTCATT
Organism: Stercorarius parasiticus; assembly: GCA_013396915.1. Classification (NCBI taxonomy): domain Eukaryota; kingdom Metazoa; phylum Chordata; class Aves; order Charadriiformes; family Stercorariidae; genus Stercorarius; species Stercorarius parasiticus. The sequence continues at coordinate 125,285 of VWZL01000872.1, read as the reverse complement.
TAAGTTTGATGAGACCCACTGAAATTCATGTAAGTTTTTCCAGCCTTGCCAACCCGCCCCATTCTTTCTCTTTCCTAACAGATTTTAGAGCTGCAGTTACACAGGAAACAGCTTCTACTGCCGGGTTCAGCTAGTTTTTAAGTTTCTAGCCCTCATGGCTGCAGAAGAAAACAGTCTCACATATTGGACGAGGTACAAACAGAGCGTTCTGGTTTGTTCCGTAGAAGTTTCAACATTCGTAAGTCACCATGGGCTGACACGTACCTGATTTTGGCAGCGGTGAGAACCAGCGGCTAGCCGCACACGGCTGCTTGGGCCACTTGGGAGCCGGACTGCTGCTACAGCACATTCAGGTCTGCTCGCTGGATGTCACACCTCCAGGGACAGGGACAGCCCAACCCTTTGTCTCACCGCTCAGAAGGAGAAAAAAAAGTATCCTGGAACTATGTTCTCCAATTCCCAAACACCACAACATTTGTATTAGCAATTACATTTTATTTCTTAAGAGTAAGTCGTGTATACATTTCAGGTGAAGTACCAACATCTACCGAGGCTGGAAGAGTTCCAGGGGTGGGGACAGAAGGAGAGAAACTTTTTTTACCCATTTAACCTCATTTTATAGTGTAAATTACAGCTATCCCCATTTTAAAGCCTCTCTAAGCTGCCTGTGAAACTAAGGGATGAACAAAGGCAAATTACTGCTTTCTTCTCATACCTGTAAAAAGGGATTAACAGTATATAGCAAAATATAAAGGAGGTCTATTAAGATCTCAAGGGGAAAATGTTACATGAGCGTTACTTTGAATGTAAATAAGAAAGTAAATGAAAGCAAGGTCTAGGAATAGAAAAGTAAAACTATAAAAAAAAGAATTAAAAGCTTGTAAGCCCAATGCAAGAAAAGTTCTTGCCAAATTAAAACTGAAAAAGTTAACAATTATTGTGACCAGGAATGGCCGGTGTTCCTAATATTACCTGCAGTAGTAGCAGGAGAGATTTGTTGTATTTCTTTCCTATCATATGACGGCTGCGGTTCAGCCTCTGCTCCCCAGCTGTCCTGGGCAGTGTCTCATGTAGGCTGCCTTTGGTTTAGGTATTTAGTACGCAGCGCTAAGTCAAAACAAGTTCCTGAGCCTTCAGACTAAACCAGCCTGGTGTAACACGGCCACCCTTTGCCTGCGAGCTGCTTAACTGGTTATGCAGGCTTTACAATAGCCCGTATAATAAAACTGCAAGGCTTAAAGGGTAAATATATTTCATTGTTATAAAGTACATATTATTTGCATGTTATACGACAACAGAAAAAGACAAGAAAAGTTCTAATATATTGCCTTAAATGCAATTCTTTAAGATATTGACAGGAATATCAGCTTTGTGAACTTTCGGGCAGCTGCAGTTACATGTGTTTTTATCAAAGTACAAAGAAAGTAACTGGAACTAACTGCTTGCAACTAACTAACTGCTTGTAACTGGAACGCTACAGTAGAATAAGTTTGGGGCTGAATTTAGGTAAGCAGTAGCCTAGGTAGTTCTGGTTTTTGCTTTCCATCCTAAAGCTCCTGCCATCTGTCTGGTATGAGACGCTCACACGAAACAGGCCAAAAAACATAGTTGCCGTCTGGAGACTTTGTAACTCGCATTAAAAGGGGCTTTTTAAAGCAGTGACCTATTTAAATGCTTTTTGCATCTTGGATTTTAATCTTTTTCTATAACAAAAAAAAAATTGCTGATTAAAGCTAAATTTGCTTTTTCTTTCAACATCTTGCATTCCTATTAGTGAAGTTAGCTGATGTTAAAACCGAGAGCAGCTGTAACTCGCCTTCATTATTCATCTGGTAAACACTGACTTCTCAGTCCATAAGGGAGACCCTTTCAGCCGTAATCAATCAAGAACAATCACCTTCCGAAGCAGAATTTTATTGCCATTAAGGCTACATTAAGGTATATTCCATACAGGAATTTGTGTAACAGCAGAGAGACAGTAGAACTTCTTCATCCGGCTGACTGAATTAAAACTGACAGTGTCACCACATAATACACTGACACCCGAATGAAAGTTTGGTCAGAGTTAAGGTCATGCCACTGTAGTTTGCAATTTCCTCAGCTGCACGGTATCTGTTGCAATGGATCCGCCGATGGAAACGTTAACTCAAATAAAAGGTCTTTGTTACTTTCTTCCCTGGCTTTGTCCGCGCTGACACCAGTACCCAGAAAAGCTGCAGAAGCTGCCCACAGCGGCCAAGAGACACAGCATGATCTAAAGTATTATCACTCCAATCACACATTTTTGTTGTCTGTGACATACTTTCCTTCAAATTCATTTCTCAGCTCTGTAACCTGGTCTCACCCACCTCGTCTTTTCCCTCTCTCCAGTGTTTCCAGTCACGACGTTGCTTATCTCTCCTCATGCGCAGTTTACTGAAGATGAAGTGAAGTGAACAACAGCGCCCAAAATTGTAATTGTGGAGCAGATTAGAAACTCAAAAGGGCTGGAAGCCAGGGAGCTATAAAACTTAACAGTCGTTTCATGAGCTGAATTATTCAAGCAGAAGTAAGCTTCACGTCCTGGAGTTTATGCTTCTTCCCCACAACTGTCATCCACATGTGGTTAATAAATTAACTACGCAGACCAACCGAAGTCAATACTGCATAGATCACTGCTTTAGGAGAGTAACAGCGACTGAATCTCTGGAGACAGAATTTGTGGTTTTGTCTGCAAAGGAACAGTGTGGCGTAATGAAAAAACGGTGACAGCTTATTGTAGCACCAGGCGCAGAGAGAAGCGCTTTTGCAGGCGCGAGGGCGCTGGGAGGAGGCACGGCGTTGGGACTGACAAGCCTCTAACATCGGCGTTCTTGCGTGGACCTTTCAGCGTCGGCGCGGCAGTGGAAAGCTGCCAGTATCATGTTCAAGCGTGGAAAATTTTCAATACTGCCTTCCTTGTTGGAGGAGAGACAGATGTTAAAGACTACAACTGTTTGGTTTCTTATGCTGCCCTGTGTTGCATGACGTAACCCTCCATGTATATATTTAATTGTACAAAAGCTTTCTTTTTCAGAGAAGAGAACCCAGAAGAAGAATATCTTTAAAAGACAAAAGTGTCTAATTTCTTTCTTAAAATATTTGATTAAATCATTTGAAAGGCAGCTCTCATTTTTTCCCATAGCCATAATTACACTTTCTCACCCTACCTGCTTTTCCACAATCATTTTCTTCACATTCTTAGAGCAGATATGAAAACAGATGCAACAGGGGAAGACTCACTGCAGTTATATCCCATAAATTCCAAAGACTGTTCCAAAGTATTTTTTTCCATGAACTGGCTATATTAATGTTAAAAGGAAGAGTAACAATACGTTAATAATAAACTTATATAAAGCTTTTTTTGTTGTTTTGTTGACAGAGAATGGATTTGGAAAGGTAAAATGTGCAAAATTCTTCTTTCAACTGTTAAAAATCATTTCTGGTGCCTGTAGCCATCCTGACAGCTTTTTGGTGACAAACTCCCAGACTTGCTATTTTAGAAGCACTGACATTGAGAAAACTCCATTTCCTGAAGACTAGTGGGCCACTTCATTGCTCTTTCAACTGCACCAGCCAGGATTCAGAAGTAAAACTGGTTTTGATGGAGCTCACCTACATTTTTATATGGCTGTATACAAGGCAGAGGGTACCTATGGATGTGTTGGAACGGTGTGATACGGAGAGCTCTAGGTTAAGTCAGGTGGACAAGGAATGGTTCTACACCAGAGATACCAATGGCTGTACTATGATCCATTCAATACACATTAGCGTTGTGAGATTTGACCATCTGCTACAAAAGAGCTTTATTAACTGGAAAACACTCCGCAAGAAACTGTCATATACAGGTGGTTTACCACAAAGTGAACGAGTAACCCACCTGGCAGCTTAATTCACCAAATAAAACAGTGCTTTCCAAGAAACTTATGACGTACAGGCATTTTTAATGCTACATAACAAATTAAAATATAGCATCATAGAATGGTTTAGGTTGGAAAAGACCTTTAAGACCAACCGTTAACCCAGCACTGCCAAGTTACCACTACCCCACGTCCCCCAGCACCACGTCTGCCCGGCTTTTCAATCCCTCCAGGGATGGCGACTCCACCACTGCCCTGGGCAGCCTCTTCCAATGCTTGACAGCCCTTTCCGGGAAGAAATTGTTCCCGATATCCATCCTAAACCTCCCCTGGCGCAACTTGAGGCCGTTTCCCCTTGTCCCATGGCCTGTTCCCTGGGAGAAGAGCCCGACCCCCCCTGGCTCCCCCCTCCTTTCAGGGAGCTGGAGAGAGCGAGAAGGTCTCCCCTCAGCCTCCTTTTCTCCAGGCTGAACACCCCCAGGGCCTTCACACAATTCAGTTCTGCAGCACTGAGAACGTGAATTTACTACCGAGAAGCAGTGGAATGGTCTACAGTAATAAAGAGCCAAAACTGGAACATGGAATATCCCCTGTGCAAATGTTTATTTTAGAAGATAAGTGTAAGCTTTGTTTGTAGGTTGAAAACTATCAAAAGGAATAGCCAGAGAAGTTAGCTGTTATAAGAATGCAGATAACTGGCTTCTGACAGGTTTTGACATAGACTCACAGAATGGTTTGGGTTGGAAGGGACCTTAAAGATCACCTAGTCCAACCCCCCTGACACCTCCCACCAGCCCAGGTTGCTCCAAGCCCCGTCCAACCTGGCCTTGAGCCCCTCCAGGGATGGGGCAGCCACAGCTTCTCTGGGCAACCTGGGCCAGGGGCTCACCACCCCCATTTAAAAATTTCTTCCTTATATCTAGTCTAAATCTCCCCTCTTTTAATTTAAAGGCACCACCCCTTGTCCTATCACTACAGGCCCTCCTAAAAAGTTTGTTCCCATCTTTCTTATAAGCCTCTTTAAATACTGAAAGGCCAGAATAATGTCTCTGCCTTGCTCTGTCAATTTACCTCACAGTTACCTGGGATCTTCTCCAGAGGAGATTTTGAGAATCTTCAGAGGTTTTGACTGACTCTTTCCAGTTTACATCATGTCTTTTCAGGCTGCAGTCTGGGCAAACACATAAAGTTTAAAATGAGACAGGGACGAAGGCGGCATTTACTACCATATTAGCGAACTGCATATCGGAAGGAAAGAAAATTAAAAGAGCTTGAAGGCCTGGCTTCTTACTCCTTGCTCTGAGATCTGCAACGGGGGAGCCTCCGCAGTGCCAAATCACAACAAAACTGACTAAATTACCGTAGGGAAACGGCGTTTTTTCGCCTCAAACCGATGGTGGGGGGCGTTCGGTGAAACCCGGGGGGGGGCGGGGGCAGCGGCGACCACCGCTGCCGCCGACCGCCACCCCCTGTTCCTCCGATTTCGCCCGCCCGAGCACCCTCCTGCCTCCCTTTGTATTTTTAAACCACGCTACAGCATGCCGCCCCGCCCAATCAAAACGCGCGCCCTCCCCGGCGGCCAATAGCGGGGGG
>VWZL01000872.1:45505-119517 GCA_013396915.1 Stercorarius parasiticus | reverse complement strand
ACCCTCCCTCAACCTCCTCCCCTGGCCCGCCTCAGGGAGCCGCCGCTGAGCTCGCCATGGGTAAAGGCGACCCCAACAAGCCGCGGGGCAAGATGTCCTCCTACGCCTACTTCGTGCAGACCTGCCGGGAGGAGCACAAGAAGAAGCACCCGGACTCCTCCGTCAACTTCGCCGAGTTCTCGCGGAAGTGCTCGGAGCGGTGGAAGGTGAGCTTGCCCCGCTGCCCGTGCGGCAGGGCCCCGGCAGCCCTCAGCGGGTTAGCAGGGCTTGAGCTGATCCAGGCTCTTCTCCTCTCCCCCTCCCTGCCTCCGCAGACAATGTCCAGCAAGGAGAAAGGAAAGTTTGAAGAAATGGCTAAAGGAGACAAGGCTCGTTACGACAGAGAGATGAAAAACTATGTTCCTCCCAAAGGCGAGAAGAAGGGAAAGAAAAAGGACCCCAATGCTCCTAAAAGACCACCGTGAGTGTTTCTGTGACCAAAAGAATGGGTATTATTCCTAATAGTCTGACACGTAATTTGAATCACTGTCTCTCATTTCAGATCCGCGTTCTTCCTTTTCTGCTCTGAACACCGTCCAAAAATCAAAAATGATCATCCTGGCTTGTCTATTGGAGATACAGCGAAGAAATTAGGAGAGATGTGGTCTGAACAGTCGGCCAAAGATAAACAGCCATATGAACAGAAGGCTGCAAAACTAAAGGAGAAATATGAAAAGGTAGAGTGAAAGTGATAAAAGAATGGTTAAAGTTGTAGAGTGACTTTTGTGTGACTTTTGTTTTGTACCTAAATCATCACGTGGTTTGTGATTCTTTATGTTCACATCAGCCTTTGCCAGGCTTCAGAAGGTGTGGAAAGCTGTGGTGTGGGAGGTATGGAGCCCTGACACTGAACCTGGATGTGTTTTTTGCACAGAATCACAGACTGGTTTGGGTTGGAAGCCCCCCCAGTGCCACCCCCTGCCCTGGGCAGGGACACCTCCAAGCCCCGTCCAACCTGGCCTTGAACCCCTCCAGGGATGGGGCAGCCACAGCTTCTCTGGGCAGCCTGGGCCAGGGGCTCACCCCCCTCACAGCCAAGGATTTCTCCCTGATAACCTCATCTAAGTCTCCCCTCTTCCAGTTTGAAGCCATTGCCCCGTATCAAATCACTACATGCCCTTGTAAAGAGTACCTCTCCAGCTTTCTTGTAGGCACCTTCAGATACATATCTAGAGATGTTGACAATAAGATACTTTACTTCCAGAAGGAGGGCACCTGCCTGAAAAATACACAGTCATACTCCAGAGCACAGTGGTCATAAAATTCCTAAAACTGGATCATGCGTTCCCTTGCATGAGGGTCTCAAGGCTGAAACCCCGCTTTTAAGCGCATACTGTGTTTGATCTGCACAGTATAGTAGTAGTAAGTTACTGAAGCAGTACAGATTAGTCTTCCGAGTTGAGTTGCCAGCAACTAAACAGTATTTTTCTTGCAGGATATTGCAGCATATCGTGCCAAGAGCAAGAGTGACGCAGGGAAAAAGGGCCCAGGTAGGCCTGCAGGATCTAAGAAGAAAGCAGAACCAGAAGAGGAGGAGGAGGAGGAGGAAGATGATGAAGAGGAGGAGGAAGACGAGGATGAGGAATAAATGAATGTCCTGCTGTAAAGATTTATGCTCAAAACTCAATATTTTGCTAAGAATGTGAACTCAAGTGCAGCTCATTGTTAGCTTCAGTATAAAAATCTGTACAGAACTGTGTATAGGTAATGTGGTTCTTTGTAGGGAAACCCCTATTTTTAATGTCAGTGGTAGCCGAGGGCTGCTACAGCTCGGTTTAGAAAAAACGAAGAAAAAGTTGTGGAATGTTTCTGCGTATTTAATGGTTTTGTTGAAACTCAGTGACTGATAGCCAGGTGTTTCTTTATAGCTAAGTAAAACAAAGGACGTAGCTTAATAGCTGATCTTATATTTTGTAGTATATTGCATTGTATTACTTTTTTAACAATTTTGTAATAAAATGTTGTACATGAGTAGTGCTTTATCGTTGATGTTTTGGAGAGCCTGGGGGCTCCCAGAGTGCTGAAGGATAAGGCTCTGCAGTGTTGACTCCTGGAGTTTATACTGGATTTTAAACTTTTTTTTTAACTCTTTAACCACAATTCTTTCTCCCACATATACTGCCCTTCCTGCTAATGGATGTTTTCCGTATGCAAACACTTCCTTATATCATCTGAGTAATTTTAAGTACCCAAGTTGCTGACATTCGCAGATTTTGAGGTTTTTTTGCCCCAGACTACTGAAGTGCAGAGGGATTGAAGTTTTGTCTTACTTTATTAGCTGGTAATGAATGAATTTTTGGAGCTTTCTCTCCCCGAGGGGAGGGTGACTGGCTTTTCCCACTGTTGGTATTGGGGCAGGAGAGCTGCTGATGAGACAGATGTGGTTAGAGGTATGTCCTCCCAGATGTTCCCTGCTCCCTCCCTCCCTCTCCCCCCCGGCCCCAGCATTAGTGGCTTCTCACAAAGTACATGGAGCATGGAGAATGTTGGAATGTCATCTCTGCACATGCCAGGAGATGCCTGCAGGAAAGAGCAGGCATTCGGGAAAGAACGTGCTCCTGGTAACGTTCCTGTGTGTGGTGGGAAGGGCAGCACCAGCTACAAGATTGTTCTTTCTTTTTTTTTTTTTTTACTCAGCCTTTAGTATATTGAGAAGTCTAAATCTAGATAGCTAAAGGTATTTGCAAGCGGGGAATTGGAGATACCACGGCTAAACATTTAATTTGTTGAGATAAATCCTAGGCAGTAGCTTTTACGAGCCTTTGAAAGCCCAGCACTGAAAACCAGCTGATGTCCAAAATACTAAGTACTATAAAGGGCAGGCTTCCAACTTTTTTTGGTGTTTGTTTTTAAAGTGTTTCCCTATTGTCCCATCAGCTTCTGAAGTGACTTTGCGTCCAGCCGTTGTACCTGCGTCTCACCTCTTTGCAGCCGTTTCTGGTCAGGTTTTCCTGTAAAAACACACCGTCGCCGCCCCCCGCTTCTCAGACTCTCTGAGCAGAACCGTGATGCTTGGAGAAGTCTTTCTCATTAGACTTGAGTGATCTTTGGTGGTGGAGCAGTAGCATCAGAGGAAACTGACTAGTTTAGTGATTATTTGAAATGTTTTGTTATTTCTGCTCAAGTGCTTTTAAATGGAAATGAAATATAACCCTTCAGGTGTCCCGGAAAGCTGCACGAGTTACAGAATTTTTTCGTATCGTGTCAGAATAAGCGCATATCTTGAGGTAATTTGGAATAAAAGAGCTCCAGCTCCACCTCCGCACAAACCAGGGTGGAGCTGCCCCCTGCTGCCGCTCTGGTGTCCCCTGTCCCAGGGGTGCTCTGCGAAAAGCCACCCGTGGGTCGCTTCTGATGATGATCTTCTCGTTTACAGCGATGTCCTGACTGCCGAACCAGCCCGACCCGCGTCCCTGCCCGCACCCTGGCGTGTGCGCGCCGTCAGCACCAGCATCGACTGAGAGCCATGGTATGACTAACGAGAACTTTTTTAGGTAATGTTTTTTTAGATAGTATATTTTGATAATTTTTTTTTTTTTTAGATAGTATTTTGTCCTTTCGATAAGAAGGATGTTGGCTCCAGATTAAAGGCAAATGGGAAAGAGCGTGTGGAAATTACTACTTTCAAGTTAAGCTTTAAAAAGTGCGGTATGTCAGGGCAGGGGGTTAAAATAATGCCCATCCGGGTGCACTGGAAAAGCTGGCGCTGGAGAGGGCGAGGGGGCCATCAAACTGCAGCCGGGATGCTCGGAAAAGATAAGGCCATAGAAGAAAAGCTGAATTGTTTTATCACATCCGTGTTCAATAGGGGCGATCTTAGTGAAATTCCTCACTGGGAAATGTTCGCTGGAGGTGAGCTGGAAGATCTGTTCCCCAATCCCTAAAAGAGACACCCCAAATTGCTTGCAGGCATCAGGGCGACTGCTCACGTTGCACGAGAGGTCCGGCAAAAAGGCACCCGCCCAGTACAGGAGGCCGAAAGGCCACCAAAAAAACCCCTGAGGTGGATAAAGGGCAGGTATGAGGGAATAACAAATGTAGGAAAGCAGTCTTTAAAAAGTGATTTCTAAAGCAGAAGAAACCTTTACCTGCCAGGTGAGATGCAGCAATGCGGGGAAAAATATCATCCGAGCAACGCGAGAAAACCTAGGGATTAATAACAACTGTCCAACCCAACCGGCCAAGCCGTCCTGGGGATGGGAGACGGCCAAGATATAGCTGCGATGCCTGGAGAAGATTTCAGGAAAAGAAAAACTTCTTTTTTTTTTTTTTTTTTAAGCTTGCAGTGGAACTTCAGGAAGTTTTAATCACGGAACGTTTTAATGGGGGCAGCGTGGCGGAGCATCTGTCTCAAATCCAAGTGTAAAAGGTTTTGAAACAAAATGACAGGACAGATGGTATTCATCCCAGAGTTCTAAGGAAATGCAAGGATGAGATGGCTGAACTATGAACCGTACTTTGTGTTTTTTCACTTAAAACTGCCTTAGCACCAGCAGAATGGAAGGTCACAAATATGACACCGATTTTTAGAAAGCGTTCTGTGGAGATAGAACGTCAGATCAGGGACACTCATGTGGCACGTTGGCGGGAGCTGTAGTGCAGCCGAGAGCTGCTGGGCAAGTTGCCAAACAGGACTTGGGATTTCTCAAGAGGAAATCCTGGTCCACAGGTTGCCCCGAGAAGCTGTGGCTGCCCCATCCCTGGAGGGGTTCAAGGCCAGGTTGGACGGGGCTTGGAGCAACCTGGGCTGGTGGGAGGTGTCCCTGCCCAGGGCAGGGGGTGCCACTGGGGGGGCTTTAAGGTCCCTTCCCACCCAAACCACTCTGTGATTCTTTGGAGAAATCCTTGACCATGAAGATGAAGGAGATCAGGTAGCTCAGGTCTACTTGAGTTTGGCCTGGTCTACTTCTCATAAGAGAAGTCATCACTGAAGGCCTTGCATGAATAAATAGCTGATTAACAGCGCAGGAACAAAATAGGAATTAGTCATCGTTTTCACCAGCGGAGGAAAATCAGCTAGGAAAACCCATTTTGGAGATGGGGTTAACGTGCGGTGATTGTTTAAGATATACCTAAGTGATCTGGAAAAAAAGTGAGTGGTGCTGCAAGAGAGATGAGAGGTAAGAGCGAAGAACGGCAAAGGCAGCCCGCAGTGACAGGGCAATAGAACCAGCAGGTGCCATACGGCGTTAATACAAAACGTATTAGGTGCTAATATCTGCCCCCCCAACACAGGCGAAGAGGAAAAGCCGGGCCTGACCGTGATGTCGTCGGTGATGAGGGTGGAGAACAAACGCCCCGACATCAGGCTGGAGGAGATGCTGGAGCTCTATCAGGTAATTCTGTGAAGTCCTAATAGATGTTTGCTAGAAAAGCAAAGAGCACGTTTCGCACTATTAGGCAAAGAGCTAACAAAACACATCTTTAGTATTTCATTACCATCTTCCTAAAGGAATATAAAGTTTACTTTTTCTTAGATCAACTTCTTGAGCAAAGCCTATTTACAGAGTTGGTCTTATTTTTCCCAGTTAAAACCTACGGTCTGAAGAACAGTAAATATGTCTCTCCTGGGTCCTTTTTTTTTTTGGTTGGGTGCTTTTTTTTGTGTTTTCAAAAGGAAAACCTTGATCAGAACAGCTGTAGACCTAAGAACTGAATGTAGACGGGCTCTAGAGCTCAAATAAAACAAAATAAATTGCGAAGTGTGGAGACAAAATCAGAATAAAATGGAATAGGAGCTTTATCTTTGATTACTTAATAATCTATTGAACTGTTCTGTAACAGTGTATCACAGGCGTCTGGTACATGACGTTGGTTCACAATCTGGTACTCGCTGCTCGGGGACGGTCACTGATCCTGCTTCACGTGCCTTACCACCCTTGGTGTATATATTTATTTTTCTGTTTGTTTTCTCATTTTGGCTTGTATTTGTTCCCACACCTTGTGAAACACACAAGTGTTCTGCCAGCAGCCCCTGCATTTCCCAAACCGCTGGGCCTCTCGGATGAGCTGCGTCACGGCCCCGTCTGCTTTTCCAGGATTCCTTTTGAATCCAGCGTCAAGAATCCTGCGACGGAGCCCAGATGTGGATCTCGCCACCGCGTTCTCCAGCGCGGGCAGCCCCTGGGTGACGCTGGGGTGGGTGCGAGGTTCAGAGCTACCCACTCAAAAAGTTGACTGCCTACACAGGTTTCTCTTCATCGGCGCAATTAAGTAATTGTCACCCAATTAGTGAGCGAACCTGTGCGTTGCTCCGACTATCCTGATATCCCGAGATCAACTCTTCCCTCTAACCTCAGCGTCGGAGAGTCTCGTGATGTTCCAGGACTGGATATGGAGTCGGCCACCAGAAAACTCTCCAGCAGATCCAGTGCTCTACCTCTGAGCTGTACGGCTCTTTCCTGGCCGTCTGGTAAAGTCTGTGCCTATAAATCAGTTCTCCAGCAGAGCTGAAGGGATGATGCTTGCGTGGACAAGACCGCATCCTTCTAAAAGGCCCTTTGGAAAGCTGCTGCGAGGACGTGATTGTCAGTGCTGCCTCCTTGAAGCTGCTGGCTGGCGGGACCCAGCACTGACCTAGCACTAGCTACTCCTTTGGGAATTAACGAGCCTTCCTCAGTGACAGGCATCGTTCCCTTCCCCTTTCACCCCGGGATGCTCAGCCCCGGGGCTGCTGTGGCCATCACGCACATCTTGGGCGTTTGTTTGTTTGTTTGTTTGTTTTTTGATATGTTACTGCTACGCTGCTTCTCCCACCGCTCTGCTCCTTTCTTGTGCAGGAGACATCGCTTGCGCGGCTGCGTGGTTTGAAGCGGCAGCCCACCAGCGTCGGGCTCTTGTCCCTAAAACCATCACCTTTGTTTTCAGTGCAGTATATCAGTGAGAAAAAGAAGGGATATAACATGCAAACATACCTTTTCCTCTCCGTGTTTGAACAGCTCCGACTCTTCCTCGCAGGCTTTGATCCCCGTCGCCTTCGTGGACCTGTCAGCTGAAGGAAGGGGCGTTTTCCATCAATGCACCAAGATCCGTCAGAGCGAAGCTCCGCCGCTGCCCCGCTGAAGAGCCTCCACCCAGCTGCTGGTCAGAACAGTCACAGCAGTGCAAGGAGGTAAAAACCTAAGGGTTGTGCCCAGAGCTTGTTTTCCCTTTTACCAGGACCCACGTTACATGGCAGTGGAGAATACTTAAATTGTTTCTCCGCGTAAAGAACAGACTCTATGTTTAAGATTTAAAAAAAAGAAGGTTACTAACCATTCACCGGGTTGGGGAGAAGTGTGACCCAGCAAACACCTCTCCCCTGCGCCATGCTCCACGGGAGTTAAGGCAGCCGAGGGGACAGTGAGCAGCAGCGTGGGGAGGGAAGGTGGCCAGCGGCTCCCCAAGGGTGGCCAAAGTGGCTTCAGTCCTCAGGGGCCACTCACAGTTTACATACTTTTTTTTTTTTAAACCCAAAGGCAGGCAAACTCACCTCCGTTTTGTGATAGCCGGTCGCTTTTCCCACCTAGACTCCCTCCTCAGAGAGTCCTCCCGCGCAGTGCCAGCCAAGCAGGAGCTCGGCGGGGGCTCGCAGGGTACGTCCAGTCCACAGCCAGAGGACTAAATACCGGCCACCACTCCTGATGGTCACAGAAAGCAAACGTCACCCTGGAAGAGAACCGCTGACCCTTCTCGAGGACCATGGTAAGATTTCAGAACGCAGTAGACCTGCTATTCCCATGCCTTTTCCAGCAAGGAGAACAGCCAGGACCAGAAACACCGCTCATTTGTTTTTCCTGAGCTGTTTCCTTTCCCCTCCTACCACTGGTGGGTCTAAGCTCTCCAGCAGGGAACAAAGGAGAAACGCTTTTACAAAACCCTGGTTTGCGTTCAATGGTGTAGACAATTTCTTCTGCGTGTTCTGAAATTCCCCTCCTTATTCCTGTGCCTCCGTGGATCTTGCCCAATTTGACCTTTTTTAACCTGAAGGGCAAACCACGCTTGATGCACAGCAAAATCCAGCAAAGCATCTTTTGTGGTTTTATAGGCAGCTGGCGTGGGTTTTCTTCTGTAAAGTCTCACAAATCAGAGGTAAACATAAAATTTTTGCATCTCTGGCACAGCGTAACAGATCTCGGGCTTCTTGGTCCAGTTTCAGAGCAGTAAGTCCGTCTCGGCTGCGGGGGCTGCAGTTTGGAGGCAGATGGTGTGGAAGAGGCGGAGAGCAGTCGTGGAGATTGGGGAAAGAGAATGGATGGCTTCTAGGATGCCACCAACGGGGACAGCGTCTCTGGTTCGGCCCAAAGGGCGCTGATGGTCCTCCTGGTGCCGGCATCGCCGGTGACGAGGACAGACGTCCCCTCCTTCCCACCGGTCCCCGTTCCCCTACGCGGACTGGGCGCTGGCGGTGTGCCAGAGGAGCCTCTCGGCGTCTGAATACATCGGTACGGAGGTGGATTTCGGCATTTAGGGTTGCTCTTAGGCCGGAACTTGGTCTTCCGTGTCCCGATTTAATCGCATTCTCTGTTGCTAAGAAACTTTCTCAGTTTCTCAGTTGATTGAAACGTGTTTGTTGGTGGAAACACACAGGGCCTAAGATAAAACAGTCAAACCACCACCACCGACGAGTCCTGACCTTCGGTTCCGCTTTAGAAACCATTCTCAAGTTCATTTTCTAGGAGCCCATTAAATCTACCTAATTAGATCGGGGCAGGGGATACAAAAATCCAAATGTGGCCACGTGGCAGCCCTCAGGGGGAATTTCATTTTTCACTTCACTGGAAAAAACCCCTGAGTCCTCACAGATATGACAAAAGGTACCTAAATAAAAAGTAGAACTTTTAATATTTGTAATTTTGAAATGTTGAAGTTGTCCAGATTTAGAGATACAGGTTTCTGTAAAGATAATAATCCATTTTTACTCTGTAAAAAGTATAGTAAACCCAAAAATTCAAATATTTTATTTACTTCACCTAAAAAACAAGCAACCTATAAGTAAGATATACATAGGTTTCCCGGATTTATCCCTAATAAATTTTTTAAAGATTTATACAATTTCTACAGAAACATACAGTGTATCAAAATCTGCATAAATCAAATTTATAAAATATGTAGAAATGCATAGTGATATTATCATCAACTTACAAAGCAAAAACATGGGAATTATTTTTTTTTTCCAAGCCGGCTACAGTAGGAAAAAGTCATTAGAGCAACAGCTTCGTACGACCTCGTGGTTTGTAAGGTTCCAGTCGCGCACACAGATTCGTACTCACGTACTGCGTCAGCTTTCAATGAATTGCACTAAATTCCCATTTGAGACGCACACCCGCAGCAGCCCTGCGCCGCCGTTCTTCCTCTTATGCATAGTCGTATGATTAAATTAATCTGCCCGACACACAAAAACCGAGTCAGTTTTCATACACACAAGGAACAAGTACCGGCACACGCCCTTATTTTCCTTTTTTTTTTTTTTTCTTCCAGTTTCTCCCTCCTTTATTTTCTATTTTTCATAGCTGTGAAAGGATAGATGAGAAGGTTAAAGAAAGTAGGAGAGATCCCGAAGGACCAGATCAGTGCAGACAGCCCTGGAAAGATCAAACTGCCACCAAAAGCGATAGAGAACCTTGCGAACGGGAGTGGAAGCTGCACGCAACGCTGCGCTGGAGTTCAGGCAAGCATTTCCTCGTCTTTAATAGTGTGACGTGTTAGAGGCATAACTCTTAGAAACGGGTACGCTGACGGCGACGGTCACAAGAGGTGGAAGAAGGAGGTGGGGAGAAACCATTCCTCCTCCACCCCCCTGCCCATTCCCACTTGGAAACCACTTCTTCTTCTTGTTCCGTACGCTATAGCACCAAGCGGCTGTATTCTGTGTCCGTAATCCCTCGGGAAAAATTTCCAATGACAAAAATAAGAAGAAAATTAGTATGGATAAATGGGGTTTCAGGATTTCCATTTCTCTTTTCAAATCTAAACCTGGCACCCAAACTCGCTGACAGCTGCCCCTGCAGGGAGTTACGCAGATGGGTTAAGGAGCTGGATGCCTTTTCCTAATTAAAAGTTTTAGTCCTCCTCTTAATTTCCATTTAAAATAACAGTATAAATAAAGCATTGGATTCTTTCTAATTTTTACATAATTGTGCAGCTTTATTTTATTCCTCTTTTTTTTAAGTTATTTTCAGGTAAGGCATGGTTTAAACAAGCGAGTTAGTGCTTATAAATTCTCAGCTGGGATCGCGAGGGTGCTTATTCCCATGAAAACGAAGCAGCCGAGCGCTCAGCCGGGCACCGAGCCCTTCCTCGCACCGCAGCCGCGGCCAAACTGGCCACAGAAATTCGTCTTCGGCAACGCAATAATTACTGGGGGCGGTACAGTCGGTCCCTACCCCCGGTGACAGCTCAGAAAACTCCGTTCTATCATTTCCGACAAACGCGCTCCTTGTGAAAGAGAGAAATGAAAGAGGCACTAAATATGTTGAAATTCACCTTCCAAAAAAGCAGCATGACTGTGAGAGAAGGCCACCCTGGCTAGTAACCTGTGGCAGTGCTTGGTAAGATGTAAAATTAAATAAAAATATACAACAGGTTGATAATCACCCAGTTCTATGAAAATCTGGTTACTCCAACCTTTTCAAGTGTGTGTAAAAAAAACTGCCTTCAGACCCCTGAGTGTAATCCCAAAGAAGACGACAACGCTTTTAACCATGTTCCCAGGAAACACAGCTAACAGCACATTAATTTACCAACATCTTAAAACAAAAGGATGTAAACATCTACGGAGTTTTAAGGTAAAGCAGTTTTGTAAACATTAACTGCGGATGATAATGTTATTGTAATAATAATCACAGTTCCTCTACGTCCTTCATCCCAGCCGGGCGGCCGGCGGCTGTACAGAGTTCGTAATTGCAGCAGTTTCCAGGCTATTTTCAGTCCCGTCCAAGCTCAACGTGTCCATCGGAAGGTTCCCTCTGGTTACACGCTCAGGATGTTGTTCATTTCCCATTTTTGCGATGCTTTACTGGAGTCACACTCGGCAATGAAAACTTGATGGAGGACTTCGGAGCGATCCAAGCACTTCCCTGATGGAATGTGGGTAAATCTGTGCAGGTTCTGGAAAACAAAACCATCAGGAACATGTGGTGGGTTGGGCTGTTTTTTAATGTTTTTCTTCATAACTGTAATACAGCAATTTACAAAACCAGGTTTCAGGGGCCCAGCACACATCAGTTCTTACTCATTTTATTATTTGTTAAACCTGGACTTTCCCAGACTTTGTATTATCAGCTCTGCTGCTGGCCACCAAAGCCCTGGGGCTCTGCTGGTGGCCACTGAAACCTCAGAGGTCTGCTGGTGGCCACCAAAGCCCCAGGGCTCTGCTGGTGGCCACTGAAACCTCAGAGGTCTGCTGGTGGCCACCAAAGCCCCAGGGCTCTGCTGGTGGCCACCAAAGCCCTGGGGTTCTGCTGGTGGCCACCAAAGCCCCGGGGCTCTGCTGGTGGCCACCGAAACCTCAGAGGTCTGCTGGTGGCCACCAAAGCCCTGGGGCTCTGCTGGTGGCCACCAAAGCCCTGGGGCTCTGCTAGTGGCCACCAAAGGCCCGAGGCTATGCTGATGGCCACTGAAGCCCTGGGGCTCTGCTGGTGGCCACCAAAGCCCCAGGGCTATGCTGGTGGCCACCGAAGCCCTGGGGCTCTGCTGGTGGCCACCGAGGCTCGGCTCCTGCTCAAGCAGCACTGGCACCACGCTCACCCAACTGGCACACAGACATTATTGATTTTTAAATTTCAGGTTTAAAGACTTTTAGCTGCCGACACGCACCAGAGAGCTGGGGGGAAACGGCACGGCGGGGCTCGGGGTTTCCCAGCTCTGGCACAGCCAAGTACCAGAAGTGGGGTGGCTTCAGGGAGAACAGAGAGATTTGGCTGCACCCAGCAGTGCCTGCATCTGCCAGATTAACACACCCCGGACACCCCGCTAAGGAACTGATACACACGCAACGCGCTAGATGGACTGAAGAAAAATCAACACAGAAAAGCGTCTCAGACACAGACCCAAGCGCCGTGTCGCCACATCCGAGGCTAACGTCACCCTGAGGCTATTCAGTCTCATTCTTTAAGAGACGAACAGAAATATAACCGTAGACATTTTTTAAAATAACCCTTTCAAAAGCAGAACAGAGGACTCGCAGACGTAGCGAGTGAAGGGACTGCAGCAGCCCGCGTGCACGTACGTCGGCCAACATTCCAAGCCTTTATTAAAAATTCATAGATTTTGCAACAGCATCGTAATGGCACCACACCCAGAACTCACCACAGAGCGTGTTATCAGTGGACGGATAATGAACAGGAAAAAGAAACACCGAAGAAGGCAAAGACAACCCAAAAAGGCAGAGTAACGCTATGTTTACCTATTCCCCTGTAGGCTTAAAAAGAATCTTCTGTCTTTAAAGAGAGTGACGCTGCAATTTAGACCTCCCAAAATTAGATATAACATCAACCCTAGCTGCTACACGTGCCTCAGCATCTCATTAATCTTACGGTGGCCATTAAAGACATTTTCCCGCTGGAAAGCAGAGAAGCAGAGAGGGTGACGGCACAGAAGAGCTTTCAGAAACTGTCCCAGGTAACGAGGGCCGCTGGCAAAAGCATCCTTCCCTAGAGGAGCTGTTCCCGGCAGGCGCGGATTTCCAGGAATGAGCCATTAGCAACTCGCCCTCCTTGGTTCAGCTAACCTTGTCGCAGGGCTTTATTTTCAGATGCGCATAAAATAATAATAATAATAATAATAATAATAATAATAATAATAATAATAAAAAAAAAGGTGCAAAACCCTCCAGGATGCAAGTTACCGTTTCTTTCCTGCTCTACCTGCGTTGCCTACCTTGAAGTACTGCCAGTCCTTGTACTCGTTCTGGCTGCAGTGCGTAATCATGACTTTGGATCCGTCCGGCCCTTTCGTCAGGCACTGGTCGTACTGCATGAGCTGATTGGCTTCGTTGATTCGGAACAGCTGACGGCGAAAAGAAAAAAAAGCACCTTTTTAACAGTTGACTCAAAACGACGAGCATTTTAGAGTCAACTGAACGTACCAATGAAGTGGCATCACTGCGAACGCTGCCTGGTGGTGTCACCCCGGCCCTGCAGGAGGGCTCTTTATTTACACGGTGTAACGGGCTTTTACCGTCACGACACGAACTTCATGGAGATTTCGAAGGGTAAGAAACTCACCCAGCCAGACACAAATTACACAAAATACAGGGATGCCGATGTGGGAGCCTTCTGGAAGCGTCTGATAAAAGCCCTTGCCCGATTTGACGGCCAGGGAATCCACGCTCTCTCTGAAGGGCCGGCAGCAAGTCCCTGCTCCTGGCCACTCAGTTCATGTGGCGACAGTAAAACTCCGGCGTTTCACCCAAGGGGAAAATCAAACTACTGCATCCAGACACAAAAAGATTATCCTGGCTACTTCTTATAATTGTTACAGGGTTTTTTGGGGTAACCTATACCGAAAAAGTAGCTTGGGGAACTTTTTAATGAAATATCAAAATAAAAGAGAAATTTCCCAGGGCTACTAAGAGCTAACCCCAAACACAATTTCTAAAGGCATCGTCCCGCAGGTGATTTCATGGCTGCCGTGACAAAACTTGCCCGGTTCAAGTCGTCCTCAGCATAAACAAGGGCTTTAAATGCTGGAAAGTTTCGCAGCCGAAAAAAGGAGCTGTAAGGAGAGAAGAGCGCGTTTGCGTGGCAGCGCGGGGAGGGTTGTGAAGACACAGGTCAAACACGACGGCAGCTTGGCCTGCAACCCCCTACTAGCCTTTACGGTCTGCCAACTAGTTTGTAAATGAAGCGGAGACAAATTTGTACTCGACTCCTCGTCCCCTGCGGTGGGAGATGAGTTACTGCACGAAGGTGTTTCACCCCTCCGTTAGAGCAAGTCAACTTTGTGAAGTAAAACGGAGCCGAGGTGAGCAGGGGGCTGTCGCTGAAGGACGAATTATGAAGATAGATGCTAAGCGCTGACTCAGCAGCAGCTGTTCCAATGCCGTGACATGCTTGCTTTAAACACAGTCCTCGCTTCCTCACATACCGATTTGCCTTCAGTTTGTGTTTGAAATGGTATTTTCAGATCCCCGTATTTTCACGACGTCAGTGCGCTTATGGAAAACCCCCAACTCCCGTCTTTATGTCTGGCACCAAAGCGACTTTTCACAGAGAAACCTGTCCCTTTGCCACCTGCGGCAAGTGATTCTCCGTCAGCCTGGCCCCCTGGCTCCTCACCTGGTTGCCCCCCATCCTGTGGCACGGGCCAAGCTCCACGAAGCCGCCGTTGGTGTGGCCCATGCTGTCGATGCAGTACGCGGTTTCGAAGCCTCTGATCTGGAAAAGAGGTTTTGCAGTATAACTCAGTTGCAAGGGAAAAATAAGAGAAAAATGAGGAGTTCGGGAAATTCCCACTTATCTTTCAAACCAGAAGCAGGCATCTGCCAGAGGGGTTACGAGACAGACCTGCGTATTGAAGGTAAATACTGATGTTCTCCATTCTGGGAGACGGAGCTTCTACCTGCCCCGATTAATGGGCGGGCTCTTACGTGAGTTAGAGCACACTGATAAGGGTAGAGCCGCAAAGCTCAGCTCCAAATTAATGACACCGAAACGTAGGACTTCCGAGTATTTTAATTTACTCGATCTCCTACCAAAGCATGTTCAGGCTCCCAGGTCGTCGCAAATTAAGCAGGAGCTCAGCTAAGTTGCTCTCATCCTCTGGATGAGAAAGGTGCTGCAGAGAAGTTGCGCCCAGCCGGGCACAGCCCACGGACCGGCTGCTCAACCCACCGTCTGCAGCCCCAGTTACATGGGAAACGAGACAGAATTGATGAGGGGCACACACAGGCCCAGGGATAAAGAGCAAAAGTCCTGTCAGGAAGCGTGCCTCAACGGCTGGTGATCCCACTCCCTTCTCGGAAGGGCCAGCAAGGGCATGGGGTGGTGGGACGAGGGGTCATGGCTTCAAACTGGAAGAGGGGAGACTGAGATGAGACGTGAGGCAGAAGTTGTTTGCTGTGAGGGGGGTGAGCCCCTGGCCCAGGTTGCCCAGAGAAGCTGTGGCTGCCCCATCCCTGGAGGGGTTCAAGGCCAGGCTGGACGGGGCTTGGAGCAACCTGGGCTGGTGGGAGGTGTCCCTGCCCAGGGCAGGGGGTGCCACTGGGGGGGCTTTAAGGTCCCTTCCCACCCAAACCACTCTGTGATTCAATGACCTTCTGACACAAATAACATTCTTTCCAGACTGATTTGGTTGGACTCGATGATCTGAAAGGTCCTTTCCAACCTAGGCAATTCTATGATTCCATGATTCTATTTCCTTTGGCAGAGCCTCTTTCTTCCTCGTGATGGCAGAAGAACGTCTGGAGGTCTGAGCTTAGCCCTGACTTCCAGGGAGTGTTCGGGAAGCTGAACCCCACACTGTCCTTCCCGACACTTTGGAAATGCCATTAGTGCGCTGTTACAAAGAGGTGGGGATAAACTGTCCCAGGTGTAGGACAACCATCAGCCAGCGAAGAGGAGCTGAAGAAACTTCAGAGACGTCTCTGAACTCCCAACTCTCCTGCTGCCGCCCCAGAGCTGCTCGCTTTTACCAGGGATGGCTTCCCGCAAGCTGCCGTTATTATTTTATTCTCTTCAGACCCTTTCACCCGGGTGAACAGCGATGTGCAACCATCCTGCCTAACCCCTCCCGTGGCTCCAAAAGGAGGTCTCGGGCTGATGGAGGAACTGACGCTTTGTGCGAGCTTTTGGGTAAGAAATAAAGGTGCCATCATTCAGCTGGTCCCTCAGATGCAAGACTATTCATGCCCCTTCCACCAGCCCCACGCTCTGTATCGCCAATTCCTCAGCAAGTTAAAAGTGACACTTCCTTGGCCCTAGGGAACAGCAGAGACCTGGACTTATAAAATCTGGACTTCGCAAATGCTCTTGCGAAGTGAGAAAAACGGGTCCATCGCATCTTGGAAAGGAGGTTGTTAAATCTGGTGGGACACAGGGCTCCTCCTCTGCTGGCAAGGTAACTTTCTGATGCTGCTTCCGCAATCTGCAAAAGCGAAACTACCCGGAGAGACGGGGCAAGGCTGGAGCCAACTGAAAAGGGCAAAAAGAAGTAAATCTGGCAGCGGGCAGGAGCCCTGCAGGAAGAGCTCCTCAAGGCACGGGAGAACGTCAGGGCAGCATTCGGCGAGGTGTCCCCCCACCTGCCCGGTGACAACCACAGGAAACCGCTGAATTCGTGACCACATTCTTAATTTAGCAAAGCCACAGGCACCAAGAGACATACAACTAATGCTGGAGATGGCTGGTGCGGGATCCTACCTCCTTATTCCAGGCAGAGCAGGGCTTTACCGAGGCTGGGAGACTGCGGGCACATCCCAGGCAGCAGACGCGGGCAGGGTGCACCCCACCTGCCTTTCACCACCCATTCTCTAGGCCCTCTCAGAAAAACATTTTTCACCTATTAATCTTCGCCAATACTCCTACCCACACAGGATTGGCGTTTTTTTTCTTTAAAAAAAATAAATATCTGAATTCCAATTATGGAAAAAGGAGCTTTAGACAGGGCTAGAGATAAAATAATCCTTCAAGGAACTATGCAGCTAATTAAAAAAAAATCACACCTCTTAGAGAAGATAGAATTTTTCCCTAGGGTTATACCTCCGTAGCTCTCTGGCTAGTATCGTACACCTCAGTATAGCAGTAACCAAAGAGCCTGTTCCCAGACCGATGTCAACTAACAACCGCTTCCTTTGGAATTCCCAGTTTTTTTAAAAAAAGCTCCTAAAGTAAATGCAGGTTACGTGCTGTACTTACCTCTCCCCAGTCCACGTTTTTAGGTGGTAGCGGATAATATGAAGTTATATCGTATGCGATTTCTTCCATAAACCACTTAAAGCTTTTGCAGCTGTGATCTTCGCGGAATTTCTTCAGCTCAGATATGTCTCCGTAGGGCAGCGCTTTGGTCTCCGGCCGACTGGCGTAGAAATAATCCTTGTACTCGTCCCACCACACCTCCACAACCCTGACGTAGTTCTGGGAGGAAGGAGGACAGAGGAGGAAGAGGCTGAGGCGCAACTGCGTGTTCATTGCAGAAATTTAAGGACCTCTCCTCAAAAAGTGACAGCGTAAAATTGTTACGTCATCATTAGTCACCTTCAGCAGACTACACGAGCCGCCTGTGTGTTACTTTCAAGTGACGGCTTAGGACTGAAGCCAGCAAATTAAACTGGCTTGCTTGAGGAGAGCACCAAGTCTTTTTTCTAAGTTTAGAGGACGTTTATTTGAAAATAAAGACTCTTCAATAAAACGTCGCAGTCGCTTGCTGCGCACCAGCGCTGCACTTCAGAGACTGCGTTCACCTTCCGCAGCTTTAGCAGGGAGAATGCTGCGCGCTAGTCCACGGAGGGTGGAAAAATTTAAGTTTTAAATGGGTCAGCTATGACACACCAAGGAGATTTTATCTTCCTAAGTGAAGCAGTTTATTGCTGCTGGGAGAAGGGGAAAATGGGTAGCTCGTCTGGTGAGCACGCTCTTCTCTCCATGTTACCGGTACGTCTTCTAGATGCGCACCTCGCTGTGCACTTCTCCTGGCACTAACGGCCCGGCGTTAAACCACTCAATAGATCTGACTAAAGGCACACGTTATTGTGAGTTTTACTTTAATCCCCATCCAGCATAAACTGAACAAAGCTATCAAAAAGCTTGGAGAGTGCCCGGGGAGGGAGAATTCCCACCTCAAGCAGAGAAGGAACTTCGTATTTCAGACCGCTCAGCAGTGTTCTGCTGTATTCAGCAAGCAGCGGAGCAGCCTCACACAAGCTGTTTCGATATGCAGCAAGTATTTTTGATCAGCTTTTCAGAAGAGTGAAATGTCTGTTATCATTCCGGCGAAGGCCCGCCCTGAGCAATGGAGCCATCACTTGCCATCCTGTCTCCCATCTCTCCGTCCCTGCTCCCAGCTACTCCCATTGCTCCTGCCCTCCCTTGTCCTGGCCCTAGTCCTTCTTTGATCAAAATGTGAATCAATTCACATTACTAACAGAGGACTTTTTAAATCTTCTTTTGGGTGCCAGGTTGGTTTTCTACTATTAAGCTGGGCTGGGACATTCCCTTTTCAACAGACCCAACTGCCAGCTTGGCTCAAGCCACACTCTGTAACCCCACCAGTGGCCATCGTCCCAGGTAACGTCTAGGAAGATGGCTCCGGGATGGGAATTTACAAAGAACTGGGTCTTCGGGAACGTGATTTACCAATGCCAAAACACTGCACAGGAAGAAGCTTAAACTAGGCAAGAGGAACCCTTGGCAGGAGGGCTGTCTCTCTGCCGGCTGGGAGGGAGGTGGAGCGAGAAGATGGGTTCCAGGAATCTCTGCTCTTAGGGACAGTGGGACTGGCACAAGGATTTCCCTCTCGTGGCCATGACCATCTTAGCTTTAGGCAATAAACAGCTTTAGATGAAGTGCTCTCTATGTTGCTACCGATAATTTAAACAGATTTATCTAAGACCGCTGTTATCTAAAATGAAAAAGCAGCTGCAAGGCCGCAGCAAAGCAGTACCTTTAACGTAGGAGATGACCCCACGTAGACGGGGGGCGGGTTCCCTTGCCAGCCCTGGAGCCGATAGATGTGTCCAACACGAGAACAGGGCACGAAGAGCAGCTTCCCCCCACACTGCCAGATCTACAAGTCAAAGCAAAGGCGGAGACAGTCATTGAAGACAGACAAATAGGTAATAAATTATGGAGGAAATGTCAACTACTTTTTCTTACTATACCAACCGTGTGATACATTTAAATATTTTTGTTTCAGACGTGAGCATAAACATAAGAAGTGTCTGAGATGACAGGCTGTATTTGGGTACATCTTCAACTCAGCCATGAAATTACTCAACTAAATTACCTTTGAAAAAAGCTTTGAAAAAAGTTTGCCGTCTCATCCCATTGCTATTTTAAAACAACAGGAATGAATGAGTGCACACAATCTGGAACCGGGTAATTTTTATTATGACAGAATTAATAATATTTTGATGTTATTAAAGCAATTCACCTACCATCACTAGGGTGGGTTTTGGTTAGATGCCCATCACATCTAAGTGTTTCTCAATAAGGACTAGCAGGAGATAAGGATGTCCTTGGTAATCCATTGTTCCAAGTACAAGCAGCTTCTGCCTTAACTACAGTAGCCGAGAATAAAAAATGGCTAAAACATCCCACCATTCTGAAATTCCCTCCCTCCCACACGTCCTTGGATAATCCATTTATGGGGAAAAGCAAACATACCTAAATCTGAATTTAGTTGCTCGTAGTTTTGCCGCGTTTGAAACGTAGCACCAAATCCAAACTCAAGCTAACTTTGGGGATGTTCTAAATTAGCCCGAACTCCAGATTAAAAATACGACTTAGTATTAGGAAAGGTGGGCGGAAGAGCTTCCTTCCTTCATTGCATCCTCGTATTAATTTTCTTAAGTTTTATCAAAAAACCCCTCAGATATGCAAGGCCATTCTATTTGCTGACTCGAGTCGGTGTGCAAGACTGAGGAATGTTATTTAGTTCTTCTGAAGCCTGGTGTGACCTGCTGAAGCCAACCTGGAGGTCTCCACGTCATTGGCGCTTCAGTAACCAAACCACCGTATGCAATTGCAATGACGTCTCCGCTCCGAGCGCGGTGGGGAAGGAGAAGGATAAAGCCCCCGGGCGAGGAACGTCCTCAGTCGCCACCCTTTGCGCCTGGATTCAGAGCGGAGCGAGTGCCCTGGGAGCTTCCTCCGCATCCCCGCGAGCAGGAGCGCTCGGAACACGCTTCCAGCAAAATCCAGATCGCTGCCGAGGAAATGAGGTGTCTCCACTTGTGTTGGTTAACTGGGACAGATTCCTGCTGTCTGCGCTCGTGTCGTTACTACAACTGGAGCTACAAGAAGCTGATGATTATCATCTTATGCTTCCTGCTAAGGGAAGGGCATGCATGTGCCTAGCACTGAAAATAAAACCTTCTGCGGTGGTTATGAATTATGCAGTTCGCGGTTCCATCGTGAAGGGTTCTCTTGGAAAGACGTTCTTGAAATTTTGAAAAGGGTAGGAGATCATTTTTTCACCCAGAAAAACGGCAGGGAGGAGGAAAGCGGATTCCTTTTTGTTGCATCGTTACATACTTTTCAGGCGTCTCTGCTTAAACCCAGCGCTGCTGCTCGAATCACTTGCAATAAGGACATTGTTCTACGCTGAGAGCGCCTCCGTTCCCACCTTCAGATGTGCCGGTCTGCTTCCAAATTAGACAGTTGGAGGTGTGTGTGATCCCAAACCACTCACAAAACCACATGTCTCAGCACCAGGCACCTCCCGGACCCCCCCTGCCCAGAGCCCCCAGGGAAACAGGGGGGACACGGGAGGACACATCTCTGCCACAGCACCCGAGGGGCTGCAAACCCACCCGAACCCCAGAGAGAAGCACTTACAGAAAACCAGCCCTACTAAACGGAACCGGCTTTCAATTTCTGGCGTTACCTTGTAAGAAATCTCGAAGTTTTCGCCCCCCCAGATCTGAAGGCCGGGATCGTAGAGCCCCAGCTCGAAGAAGAAATCGCGCTCAATGGCGAAGAGGCCACCAGCCATCGCCGGGGACCTGCAAGAGGGAGACGGCGTCACTCCTTCTGCCACGGGGAGCAACAACACGCGGGAAAGCGGCAATTAAGGAAGCAATTCACCCGTAACTTCATAATAAAGATCAGGTAAATGGCAATACACTGAAAAATCATAAAGCTTTGCCATCAGCTTCCAGCAATTTTCTGAAGCGGTCTGTATAATTTCTAGTGAAGTCACAGATTATGGGGTTTTTTAAAATTCATTAATTTTTCTAAATGCATTTAATACCCATTCAGCAGGTTTCTATTAAAATGGAAAAGGTAAGACTCGTTGTGACAAAACATTTCTCACTTTAAAGTCGTTCAAGCTGCTGAGAGAACAGCTGAGGCCGCGGAACAGACTGGGTTTTACGTTCTGAGGAGCTGCCACATTGAAACTCATTGTCTATCAAACAAGGAATAGAGTTTTTCCAGCTAAATGACACCTTTCTGTCTCCTCCCTCTGGCTCTTTTCCTACCCCTGCCCTACGAGACACTTTTTCTTTATGCCCAGTGAAATGTTTAAAAGGGCCTGGATCAAGCTGTGCAAGGGTTTCCCTTTTGGTTTAGGTTTGTTTTTTTTTTTTTAAAACAGCTTTGTAAACCCCTCCACGTACGCCAGGGCTCAATTAGCCAGTTTTAATGTGTCAAAAAGACGCTGTGGTTTGGATCGGAGCGTTTTTGCGGAACGGCTCTGACCAAGATTCCCCGGTAGCTCCCTCCTGCTGCCATCGAGCGCTGGATGCGTTGAGCCATTTCCAGCGCACGTACCAAGCGTTTCTCACGTGGTGATCAATAAATATATATTTACCCAAATGGGTAAAAGCTGGAGTCCCCACCAAGTTGCCAATCTAAAAAACCAAAAAGCTGGTAAGGAAAAAGTGAATTCTTTCTGACTTCAGATGCTGCGCAGCACCGAAGGGAGGAGGATCCGAGTCGGGATCGCTCCGGTGAGCCCGGTGAAACACAAGTAGAATATTCCTTCTTGAATGTTCCTTCAGGTATTCCTTCTTGAAAGCAGTGAGAGACGGGGCAAATTCTTCTCATTTCCATTAGATTTTTACCTTTGTGATGCTCCTTTTAACAGTTATTGGAGTTTCCCCAGAAAAATAAGGTGGTGGTTTTTTTTCTTTTAATTTTTTGGTGTGTGATGTGTATTAAATTAAAATCCCAACACAAACTGCCACCTTAGAAAACACGCAGCCCAGAGTCTGAAATAGCCTGCTTCTCTCCCAGATGCGATCCGTTACGAAGCAAGTGGGAGAGACACGAGGAAGGGGATTTTCCTGAGGCGCCGTGGCTACGGGCGCAGCCGCCCTCCCATCGCCTGGCGCCCAGTTACTGCTCAACGTCCCCTTGNGTCGGATGTGTTCGAGAACACTTTAAAACCCGCAAGAGCTCCGAGGTTTGTTTTACAGGGCACGAAGAGGTGAGCGCGGTATTTCCGCAAGGAGGGTTCAGTCCTGGGGCAATTCTCACATTAGGAAAAGTTTGTTTCTGTGCTTTAAGCCGCGGAGGTTTGGTTGGTTGGTTGGCTGATTTCTTTTTAAACCCAGTGAAGGTTTTGGCAGATTTTTACTCGGTCTTACTTGCCCTGGCATTGCCACAAGGAAAGGCACGCAGCCGGGACAGGAACCGAGCGGGGAATGTCTCTTTTTAGAAGCAGCACTGTAACTCTGAAAGCGTTATTAAAAATAAAGTCATCTTTTAAACCATTCTGCGAACATGTGTTCCATGTTTCTGGGAATGGTTTAAAGGATTTTAAGACCTGTTTGGCTGGTAAACACAGAACGCAACAGCAATGCTTGAAATAGTTTATCCCCCTCTAAGCGAGTATTAAAGTTCCAATGTGGACAGCCTTGTCAGAAAATGCTATTATTTATACTGTACACAAAACAGATCAAAGCTTCAGAACTTCCTTGCATGTGTTGCCATTTTAGCAGAGGGGTGAGGATAGGGAATTACCGACAGCGGCTCTTACAATGTTTAAATCATACACACGAGCAAGAGAAGACATTAGATGCTGGAGATGTGAGGATTGCTTTCAAATGCAGTAACGCGATTAGTTAAGTGTGAAGGGGAAAGTAATAAAAAACAGCAGAACCACAGTCCCCCGGCCTTGAAAAGCCATCCAGAAACCCTCCCTCCCGCGCGGGGTCTCCAGCCAGCTTCTCCTTGCTGGGAAGAAAACATTCCCCCCCCGCCCCGAAGCGAAAGAAAAAGGTGGGACTTGTGTGGAAGTTACCGGAGTTACAGCACAGTGGTGGGGGTTCCTTTTTTTCCCCAGAAACTAAGGTGGCTTTTTTTTTTTCCTCTTAGTTTTTCATGCGATGTGTATTAAATTAAAACCCCTACGCATACTGCGACCTTAGAAAATACCTAGCCCAGATTCTTAAATCGTCTGCTTCTCTCTCAGATGTGATCTATTATGAAGCAAGTGGGAGAGAGATGACAAAGGGGGTTTTTTGGGATGCCCATGCACAACCCAGGAGCTGTATGCATGCACCAAGCCACGGCCGCGGGCTACAGGTTTTATGCGTTACGGGCTGTTATAAATACTCGCAGCATGCTCGTTATCTCAACTCAAACGGTTAAATAAGCACTGTTGTTTCCAACGCTACTTTTAAAGAAGTATCAGAGCTAAACAGAATTTCTCCCTGGGAACCAAGTCATGGAGTGTTTTATTTTGCCGGACAAAATCGCTCCCCTGCGCAGCCCTCTAAGCGCCCAAGAGCAGGAGCGGAGAGAAAGCGCAAGGCGGCAAAGGTGGTGTGAGCACAGAGGCAGCGCTGGCAAAGGGTCGGGTGAAACGAAGCAGCTGGGGCGGTTAGAAACAGGGAGGTTTTTCAGGCGAAGAGCACATGCAAGTTTTAGTGGCTCAACATGGGCCCCGGCAGAGGAGAAAGGGGTAAGTGACTTAGTGATTACCGATAGGGTTCAGTTTTTGTCTTTCTGCTTTGCTTCTCTCGCTTGGTCAGGGGAACCCTCTTCCATAGCATGCTCCAATCCCACGCTCCTCTAGCAAACCCGTCTTCGTCACCACCCCCTTGCGGCACAATCTTAAAAGTGTGTCCCTCTATGACATCTATGAGCGGGACGGTGCATGTGGTTCTGCCGGGCGGCACGGTGGCAGCGAGGACGCGGTTACGGGCAAGGACCCGGCGGCACGCGGGCACCGGCCGCAGGGAAAAGAGGCGGGGAGGGAAAAACGAGAGGGTTTAGACAATTATTCGTTACGGTTCACAGTAGGTAAACAGCTCTCTTTACCGATAAGGCTCAGTTTTATGGTTTCGTTTGGACTTTTCCTTGTGGCTTAACGGAATGCGTTTCCACAGCAAACTCCAGTCCCAGGCCCCTCTGGCAAAACCATCTTCATCCCCACCTTGTTGTGGCTCAATGGAATAATCATTCCCATCTATGTAATCTATTAGAGGTACAGTACATGTAGTTCTGAAACATTTATAGAAGGGAAAGAAAGAGCAAAATACAATTTCAGAAGAGTAATCTGTCTAATCTGAAATTCACACCATCAATCATTCACCTTACAGAGCAGCGTATATGAAAAGTCACTTGTAACCATATTATTAAAGAATGAAGCCTCATTAGAAGAGAAAAGAGACAGTCCTTCCTTTATGTCGTTTTAAGAGGTTCTGAAAGCAGAAAAGTTAGGACTGAAATGCTAATATATCAATTCGTTTCTCAATACTTGTTCCTTTACGTGCACTTCTTGACATCGGTCTTCTAATAACACGCTGCCGGAGGCAACAGAGGAGCCTGTAGAGGGCCGGGGTTCCTCATTATTATTATTATTTCCCCTAATTTCTGTTCATATCAGATCTCAGCTGTCAACAAGTAAGGTAAGCTCTGAGCTTTTACTGGATTTTCACTGTTCTGTCCTATTCAGCTGCCCAAGTCCAGCCTCTCCGGGTACAAAACGTTGCTGGTGCTCTCCTGGCAATGGGCTTCAGCAGAAGTTTTCCTGTTTGATTTGCAATATGCTCCCCGTTGTGATCTATCACATACAATATTAGCCAAGGAAAAGACTTTATCTCGTTATTCTCCCCACATTTTCCAAATGGGCTTCCCGGTGACCAAACGTGGAGCATCTCCATCTTTAAGTCAAGTCCTATGAGATGGAGGAATCTGTGGGGGGCAAAGGAACGCTAATGCCGTGCTGGTTTTTCGGGACTGCGGGGGCAGCAGGGACAAATACAGTCTTTAAGCTGAGTTACAGCCTTTAGAACACACAGAAAGAACCTCTTGAGGGAAGTCCCGGTAGTACGTCAGGTTAGCAAATAGTTTTTAGGATTAAGCAGTTGTTCTATGGGATTAAAGAGTTCAAACCAGCACATGGTTTCCTCGACACCCCCCCCAGCTCGGAGCACAGGGCTCAGCAGCCCTTAGAGCCGGGGAGGCCCCACGGCCCCCGGGGCTCCCCCTCTGCCCGTCCCCCAGACCAGCACCTCCAGCACGGCCCCCGGGACGCCGTGCGGCAAGGCCAAGGGTGGGAACGTTACAAAACTCCTGAGATCCCGGGGGCTTTAACTCTCTCTTAAACCAAAACACTTCCTGCTACTTTTCCTCTCCCAAAAATCACCGTTTTGTTCAGCTATTTTCTTTAATCAGGCCCCTTATTCATCTAGAACAGAACATTCTTACAACAGCCCCTCAGATTGTTGCAAAAGACAAGAGCTGCCTTACATTCAGTCTACACTAAGCAAAATATTCCGTATGCCTATTGAAATAAACTGCCCTAGATTTATTCAGCCGACCATTCTCCTTCCTCCTTACATTGCTTTTACCCTGGGAGACAATAAAATCATCATACAGCAAATATTGATACAGTTTGATATAGCTATATATCGATAGAGATATAAAACATACTGACTATAATTTGAAAAGTGAAGAATGTTACTGTGACTTTTTCTTCCTAAGAGGCCAGACACTGGAAATAACGGGAGAACATTACCTGTCCTTAGATATAGGAGCTATAAGTGGCGCATACCAATTAATTCCCACCTCACAATGGGCATCAAGGTAAACCAAAACCTTCAAAAGGAAAAGAAAACCTAAGTCATTTATATTTCTGTATATGAGATCACAATGATTTAATTAAGCTTATTGACATTGAAATACGTTCATATTATAAAGAAAAAAAAATGAAGCTTCAATGAGTAAAATTAATTTCTTCGTAAAACAGCATCAATAATACAATACCACATTTCTACACGTCGATTTGGACATAGAACCACCACCACCTTTTCCCCCAAAAAAGGAAAAAAAAAAAGAAAGACTTGTGCGTGAACTGGCTCCTACCTGCCCAAGTTTCGCCTTCTGGGCTCCGATGCTCCTCGCTTGGATTAAACCTTCCCTCCTCTCGTTTCGAAACACCTTCACGAGGCCGTTCCACTGCTTAATGTACTCATCCAGCCTCTCCTTTAAGTGTGCTGTCAAATAACAGAGAGAAAAAATGATGTTGGGTGAGGTCTGGCAACAAACAGCTTCGTGCTCTTAACACAACCCAAATCCAACTCTACTTCCAACTCCGCATCCTTTATCTCAGCTGCTGGCAGCCCCCTCCCAACCACTGACGGTGAGGAGATGAAGACTGGGAGCTCTCTGACTCCATGGCACATCTGAAGAGACGCAGAGGACGTGGTCGGCCACTCCACGGGGGACCTGGGTGGGCAATTCCCCCTCACATCAGTAGATCAGAGTGGCTTTCAGGGCTTTGCCTGGATTCCAACCAGGCAGAGAAGTTTCGACGCTTCAACACATGGTCCTTCCCCATCGGGCCATGGCACACGGACAGCTGAAGGCATGACTTTGCAGTTAAACGTTTCTCTTCACTCTCTTTTTGCCTCACATTTTTTTGTGTCAGTCAATCAAAACTGGAAACCCAAGACAGAAACCCACCACACTCAAATTATTGCCCTCCCTCACCCAGACCTCTCCCCCCTTGGCGTTGGGGTGCTCTTATGCTGATCTTCTGATGACATTAATAAGAGTAAGTGGAGGGGCAGAATAGCAGCAGAGCGAGCTGTGGAACATCATGCTGCTGAGCACATTATGGACCCCATGGTGAACAGAGACCTTTAGCCACAGGGACTCGGTCGGCAAAGGGACCAGTGGCCGCCTAAGAATCATGATGGGCTACGCTTACATGGTTACAGATTTCTATTTGCACATGGCTCCGCTAAACTGATCTGGAACCCCCACTCCTAGCACACAATCTGAAAAAAGGAGCCCAGTGTTGGAGGGTATCTGTGCCCAGATGCTGCTGCTGAGGACGCACAAGGGCAGAAGGCCGCTTGGCTGTTCAAGGCTCTGCTCATCGAGCCGCTGCTGTTCATTATAAACCTGGTTTTGTACTGAAAGGCTCGGAAGGATTGCCGACAGCCTCAGTTTCTCTCAGTTGGGAACCAAAGTAACAGGGTGGGATGTGCAGCAGGGGAAGGAGAAGGATGTCCTCACTCGGGGAAGGAGAAGGATGTCCTCGCTCGGGGAAGGAGAAGGATGTCCTCGCTGAGGGAAGGAGAAGGATGTCCTCACTCGGGGAAGGAGAAGGATGTCCCCGCTGAGGGAAGGAGAAGGATGTCCTCGCTGAGGGAAGGAGAAGGATGTCCCCGCTGAGGGAAGAAGGATGTCCTCGCTTGGGGAAGGAGAAGGATGTCCTTGCTCAGGGAAGGAGAAGGATGTCCCCGCTGAGGGAAGGAGAAGGATGTCCCTGCTCAAGGAAGGACGATGTCCCACTCAGCACCAACAAGCCATGGGGCTGCCCCAGCAGCAACAGTTTCCGCACCTCGAATAGAAGTAATTCAAGTCTGGAGCTTGCTGCAACTTAACATTTCAGACTGGCTCATATTCTTGCCAACAGTATTAAAGAAAAAAATAATCTAATCTAGTTTAAGCAAAAGCTACCTATAAATAATTGAAATGGAAATGGTGTTTTTTGGAAACAGAGTTTCCAAATGTGAAAACTCAGCAATTCTCCCATAGAACACTCTTCTGAAACCACTATCTTTTAATACTCTTATTATCCCTCCTCTACCTTTATAACAGACTAAGTTTTCTCAACTAGAAGTTTTACGTATCCTCTTCTCCTTTCCCACACGCATTTACAATTTCTTTTGTAAATCCTCGTGCATTAGGAAAACCTCAAGGATAAATGAATATGGAACTAGAGAAAGAGCAATTTCATCACATGCGCTGCATAGAACAACATGTCGTGTAAGATCTATAGAATACCTGATAGGATAGCTGTGATATAAATTTCTGTAGGATAAATTCATCAGAGTAATGAGGTCATACTGAAGTGGAACTAAGAGAATCTTCATACCACACCATTATTTATTCTGCAGATTCCAAGTACATGTTACAGAAGGACTGTCAGGAATGTTTGAAGGATTTAAATCCTGAAGCTATTATTTCCAGCTCTCCTGCCCGTGGAGCCAAACGTTTCAGTTCCCAAACGCCCAGCCACGCCGGGCTCGCGGGGAGCTGTGCAACCCCATCGCACCGAGGGTGTGAAGCTTTTCTGCAGCACGAGTCTCGGGGCTTTGCAGTCCGTTACCTGAAAGCATGCCAGGGGCAGCGGCAAGCGCTATTCCCACAGGAAAACTGCGTTTTCCCTCCTCCCCATACTACAAAGGCTGCATGACAGGAGTGTATGTAAAATCCTGATACTTTTACAGTTAGAGACACTGTTTGGCCAGCGTTAAATTTTGTTCACCTAGAACGTGTATTTACGATAGCTGTCAGCAGCCTTGCGGCATTCTGGTCCTTGTTTAAAAAAAAAAAAAAAAAAGTGTATTTTACCCTTCAAAATACTATAAGCACCAATCTGGTCTTCCCTCGTCCAGGTTCTTCTCCCACGTCTCAGTGCATGGTCAAAGCACGAATCGACGGGTTTTAAAAACACGTCCCTTCTCCCACAGCCCTGAGGCGCGGCAGAGTACGAGGAGGGAGGAGGAGCAGGAAAGCAGTTTTTCCCCTCGACTCGTGGATGTTGGTTTGGGAACGAGAAAACGGGTGTCAGAAGCCCTAGAGCAGCTCTGTGCCTCCAGGAACGCAGGTGCAGCTGAGTGCCGGCAGGGATTAACGCCTCCCCTCTGGTTATCTGATGGGTTGCTGCGTCGGTGGGAAATACAGATAGTGATAAAGAAAAAATCAGTAAATGCAAAAGCCTTTGCAGGCTGGTGGGACGCCGGGATCTCCCTCGCAGTCTCTCCTTGCAGGTACACGGACTACAAAGGGAGCTGCACCCCATGCGATCCTGACCTCTGCGCTTCGACCAAAATAAAGCTGGTACCTAAACAGAACCTAAACAGTCGTCACCGAGGACCCACATACACAACTGCAACTGGAGGGAGCTTCAGAAAATCCGGTGCTACGAATTCTCATGGCCCGTCCAGAACAGCCGTACCCTCCCCACAGCCAGCGCTCACAGCAAAATAAACCGATTCCATCAAGAAACACCAGAAAAACTGGGGGGGAAAAAACCCCGTGCAGCAAAAGGACTGCTCCCGACTGACTCTATACAACGAATTATAATGAAAATTACATTTCCCAAGCACTGCAACTGTCACACGGCTGGTAAGCCTAAGGCCAGCCACGCCGTGAGCAAGCACCCACCAGCCCAGCATCTCCGTCCCTCCGCACTGGTCAGACACTCGTTACAGGCTGGAAAAGCAGACAGGGGGTGTGCAGACTGAAATCAGGTGGGGAGGAGAAAACCCCGTGTTTGTGCCACCAGCATGGCCAATTTTCCGGCTGGAAAAGCCAAGATCCACCCAAAGAGCAGCTCTACGACGGTTCGGAGCACTTGTGCTGTACCACCCTCCTCCCTCCTGCTCCTCTCCGGGAGAAGGGGTGGAGCACGAGTCTGCCCTCTCGGCCATTCTTCACTTGAATTACTGAAATTAAGTTAATTATGTTTACCAAGTAATAGCCTGAAGCAGTCTGAAGAAATATTGCGGCGAAACAGCGCAGTTGCAGCAAGGTGTTCAGAGCCGTCCCAGTCCGGGCTTGTTCTCCAGCCGCTCACACGTGAGAAAATTGCACCTTTTGCTCAATCCTCTGATTCAAGAAAAGTTACTTGGGAAAATGAAGTGTGGGAAATAGAGGGACGAGGGTCTGCTGGATGGTAGGTCCAGGCTAGCTCTATCTGCTCACTATTCACACACGAGCAGAGAGCGTAAGGAAAGTTGTGTATTTCAGAACAAATTTCTTGAAAAAGACTGCCTCTATTTAACAGTCATCATGTAGTGGGCAACTGTCGTACGAGTTGTTATGCCAGACAAATTCATTCCACAAATCACATACGCGTAGCAGAGAGTCAGCTACAGCGTACATGAAACCCCAGTACTGAGTCCAGCCATGAGCAAAACAAGATCGGGCAGTTTTTGCAGCGAGCGTCAGTGTCACACCTATTTTCTGCCGCTAACTCGGTCCTTGAGCAGCTCTGAGGAAAGCTGGGATCCCAGCTGGAAAGGAGAAACACAGCACATGTCTGCTGCCTGAGTTATTAAAATGATATCCCTTAGGAGAGGAGGTATTTTTGTTTTATAGCGTGTGTGCGTCTCTAAGCCAAATTCTCAAAAGCTGTAAAGGGATACAGGGGACTATAATGTAGTGTTCAGCGTCTTTATTAGAGTCAGCCAGATGGAGGCAGGTTTACTACACAGGTAACTTTTCCTCCCCTGTAAAAACAAACAGAAAACGATACCTACCCTACCTACAGGTACGCTGGAAAATTTAACGTACAATAATTATTTTTAATAGTGATTTATACTCAAAAAAGGCAACCCTGACTATGCGATGAGCTGGGCTTAAAGTTTATAGCGGGTAATCCTGCAGAAAACGGCTCCTCCCGTTAAGCTGGAGGTGGGAGAAGCCCAGATCGCTGGGTAAAGCGGGGAGTTTCAGAGCTTTCCGTGCCACTGCCCAACCCGGCCACGCTCAAACCGGAGCGGGGGGCTGGAGGGGATGTGCCCTGTGGCCAGCCCAAACGCGCCCGGGCTCCCCAAAGCCATCGCCCTGGCTGTGGAGAAGAGAGAGACTCTCACCCTGCGCACTCAGAGCTCCGGGCTGCAGTAAAAGCTTGCAGAACGTGCAGTTTTGGTGCACCGTTTTGAAATTTGTTTAAAGCTTAAAACCAGACCGATTTCCTCTACATAAATCACCCGATATCTCTAGCAAAGCACTTTCGGTCCTTCTCTGTATTCAGCCTCCAATTGCAGCAACACGGAAGATGCCACCATCAAAGGAAAAAAGTCCGTGTGTGTTTAGATTTGTAAGAATCACACATAAGCACATACACCATGACTATAAACCAAGACCACAAATGCATATTGCAAAGGAAGAGAAAAACCTCCGGACTTCTGAAAATGTTGATAGGCAGGACTCAAAGAAAGGCAGAAGTTAAAATGCACTTAAATTCTGAAAAGCCCCTCCCCACAATAAGAAACAATAACCCCATCAACGTGATGTTCAATACAAAAAAAGGATGTTAATAATTAAAAAGACAGTGAAAATGAATCAGAAGAATTCTCTAACCTTAGATGCATATTTATTATAGTATTAAAAAAAAAGAAAAAATAATTTGGATTCCTATATGGAATAAAGAAAGAACTTATTCCTAACAGACTGAACTCAAACTCCTTCAGCGCTCTTAAAACTGCTTTTTCTCACAAGGGCTGCGAGGCAGTGGTTATCCCAGCTTTCTACTATATAAAACTCGGCAGCTGTGGAAGAGAGCTCACCACAAACCCCGTCTGTCACACAGCTGAATCCACAGCGACGACTGCACCTCTGTGAAACCATCGGAAAAGAGCTTTCCCTTCCCTGAAAACTGCCAGGGCTGCGAAGAAGCGATTTACTTTTCTTGCCGAGTCAACACAATCCGTGGCAGGTAATAAATCAAGAGCGAGCTACTTCCAAAACAAATGAAGTTTCCTTTTCTGCAAGTAGCCTGTTAATATTGCAAATATACCTTTGTTGCTAAAATCGTCAATGAGCACAATTTCTGCCAAGTATTTCCTTGGTGTTCTCTTAATGACACTGTGGACTGTCCTCATGAGCGTGGACCATCCTTCATTATGGAAGACAATGACAACGCTGGAGGTGAGCAGGTTCTCATCATAATGCCAGTATTTGCATCTGTAAAAAGATTGGATTTTTATTAGTTTTCACATTATGATTTACAGAGCCACTTAACAACATCTTTGTGCAAATGAAGTCTCCACCGATGGCTCTCCTTCGACTAAAGAGAAACAGGATATTAAAGGTGACATAGTTTAGGTGCACCACAGAGGTACAAGGCCCAAAGAGCAGCTCGCTCCCAGCCAGCGAGCCCGCTTCCTCCTGAGAGAGAGGAGATGTCCCTGGTGAACAATGACTGACAACTCTACAGCTCCATGCTTCCTCCTGCGTAGGTGGATGGCATTCCAGGGACACCAACCAGAGACATCCCCACCACCACCAGCACCACCTCCACCAGCACAACCACCAGCACCATCGCAACCAGCAGCACCAGCACAACCTCCACCTCCACCAGCACCACCTCCACCACTACCACCACCACCACCTCCACCACCATGCTGCTTGTGCCACCAGTAGAGAACAGCACAAGAAAGGCCCCAAACTGTGGCTGCCAAGATGGGGGTCTTCTTCCAACCATCAGACCCCAGGACTTAGGAGGGGCTGGCCATTGGGCTCACCTACTGCATAACACGCCCTAAGACTGCTGGGTTTTTTTCTAAGCCTCTATAAATCAGATTTACGCGGTAGAAGGACTGTCTGTGAAGTGTTTCTGTTGGCTTTACACAGTCCACATGCAGAATCTGCATAATTAGCAAAGTTACAAACATTGTTGTGGCAAGGCAATCAGAAGCCATTAAGTTCTGCCCTTTGACAATAAAAGAGATCTAAACATAGTAAGTGACTTGCTGGAAGTGGAGCAGCAGCGCGTGGAATGCTCCTGTCAGCTGTTCTGCATAAAACTATCGCCGTTTGCAAAGGCTGTCAGAAAAGCATAGCTGCTCGTGGGAAACACGTAATCCCCCGGCAGACGAGACGTGATCTGTACTGCTCATCATTCACGGCTAAACTTCTAGGTATAACAAATGGAGCTAAAACATTAAAAAAACACCAAACCCACCCAGGGCTCCAGTTTGGCACGCCATGAAAAGCACTTCTGCATCCGAGTTTTGAGTTTCGGTTTCACCGCGGCCCTGGACTCAGGTCTTTTTTCCTGAGGTATTACAGATGACTTAGGAACAAGAAATAGGCGTAATTCAGTCCACACTTTCCGATGTTTACTCATCACATGTATCAACGATGCATTTCATTTGCAATTGTAATGTCCGTTCCCCCAACTGCATCCCTAACGGAGAGTGTTGCTGGTTGCCCTAATTCCAACCAGCCCGGGTATTTCCTTGCCTGGGAGCTTCCCCCCGACCACCTTCAACTGCAACAACACAGTTCCTACCAGCAGACCCAGCGACACGGCACGTTTGGTTTCAGTGGGCTAACGACTTCCTTTCCTCATCTTTCAGCAAGTCGGGTCTCGCCTGGAGAGAACCTGGCTTTTCAAAGACAGCGATCGTGTCTTAAGAATTTACTCTTGACAAACAGAAGCTTTTAAACTTGGGGATGCACCAGCTTCCATAGTTATGTTTCTCTATATACGATGAAAAGCTTGAATGCACAGAAACATTCCTGTGGTTGAAAAGAAACCACCGCTTCTGAAACCAAACTACGTGAAATGGGAAAGAACCTGCGTAACAGACCTACAGGTATTTAAAGAGCGTTTCTTTGGTGGAGAAGGACGTATTTCACCTATTGTCAAGGAACAGCATCAATATATGCTTTCAAACCACCAGAAAGAAAAGAAATTGGTACAAACATACTATTCATTTTGGTCCTGTGGGAAAAGAAAATTACAGCATCCAAGGGGTCTATAACTTAAGACCGATCTAATAAGGCATTTTCTCTCTTGGTCGGGCATGGTGAAAGCGACCTCTGAAACAGCACCATCACTACAAGTATGGTTTACTGCCTAAAATCCTCCGCTCCATTGTTGTTATGCCTGGAGTACCCACGGCTAATCGTATTTGTAAGCTAGCACTAGAGAGGCGCCAGATGGATGCCGCCTTCCTGCCCCAGCTCCGGCTCCGGCGGCTCCAGGTGACCACAGCTTGCCCCGCTGCACCCGCAGCACACGCGTTTCAGATGCCCACCAGTTAGTCGGCGATTTGCAGAGCCACAACGGATACATGACCTGGGTGTGCTGAGTCGGATGGGTACAGAAAGATTTTTCCATTGCATCTTTAATAATGGATTAACAACAGAACGTATGTTCATCTGGATTAATTTTGGTG
Source organism: Stercorarius parasiticus (assembly GCA_013396915.1). Taxonomy (NCBI): domain Eukaryota; kingdom Metazoa; phylum Chordata; class Aves; order Charadriiformes; family Stercorariidae; genus Stercorarius; species Stercorarius parasiticus. The sequence continues at coordinate 85,457 of VWZL01000872.1, read as the reverse complement.
ATACGGTTCTGTTAGAATGGAGGACAATGGGGTGTTACGTGTTGAAACTGGGCATGCCAGTTGAGTGCCATTCCAGAGCTCCGTGCCAAGGCAGTGGCCATTAATGGGACTTGGACCTGTTGGAGCGGGGCCAGAGGAGGCCCCGGAGCTGCTGGGAGGGCTGGAGCCCCTCTGCTGGGAGGACAGGCTGAGAGAGCTGGGGGGGTTCAGCCTGGAGAAGAGAAGGCTCCGGGGAGACCTTCCAGACCCTGCCAGGCCATCAAGGGGCTCCAGGAAAGCTGGGGAGGGACTCTGGAGCAGGGAGGGGAGCCGTGGGACGAGGGGGAAGGGTTTTACACTGACAGAGGGGAGATTGAGATGAGATCTGAGGCAGAAATTGTTTGCTGTGAGGGGGGTGAGCCCCTGGCCCAGGATGCCCAGAGAAGCTGTGGCTGCCCCATCCCTGGAGGGGTTCAAGGCCAGGTTGGCCGGGGCTTGGAGCAACCTGGGCTGGTGGGAGGTGTCCCTGCCCAGGGCAGGGGGTGGCACTGGGGGGGCTTTAAGGTCCCTTCCCACCCAAACCACTCTGTGATTCGATGACTTTTTCCCTGGAAGGAGGGGGCAGCACCCGACACGGGCTGCACTGTGCCACTGACCCCCACCTTCCACAAGGAAACTTTTTTGCTCTCCAGTTAAAGAGCGCCACAACATTTCAGACTGCCTTCACCAACAGAAACAAAGCAAACGCTGCAAAAAAAACCCAAATCTTTTGCTTGCCTTTTCCTCCCACTTTCTGTACCGCAGGTGAGTCATATTTAGGAACAAAATGGTGAAAAGCATAAGAATGAAAGACAGTAAGTAACTTAATATAATTTGAAAAAGCCAAACCTATTACAAAAGCCTGAATTGAACAACACATCTGTGAGCAATTTATAAGCATTTTTTGATCTGTATTTAATACATTTTTAAAACATAAAACCAGAGGTCTAGACAGGCTTTTTGCTACATATCCAACTTAATCTCCTCCAATCTGTCAGCACGTTTTACTTTTTAAACTTGAAAAATCATGTGTCGCTAAAAGTGCCATTTGCAAGCCGTAAAAGCACTACGTTTATACCTCTAGTAAGATCATACTTTTAGGTTTTTTTCCAGCGGCTTTGTTGCAGTTATTGGACAGTCGGCAGCTGAGTCCCCCAGCCCAGCAGCTCCCGCAGACTGCAGGAACTCCCTCGGCTTGCAGGGAGAATCGGAGGGTTGAAGATACATGCAATTAACGCGTATTTTCATCTCTGGGGCAATTTTCCCAAGAAATTCAAACATCACTCAGTTATCCGAGCGGCAAAAATCAGGACACTTCGCATCCAGCGGGAAGGAAGAGCCTTTCTCCGGCAGAGCAGCACTGACATCCAGTGGCCGGCAAACCGAACACCACGACACCATACGTATTTTCCTCGGGGTTGAAGCTGAATTTTACAGTACTAGCTTCCCAGTAAGTTTTAGGCACCAGAAGGGGAAAAAGCCTGAAATTCCACACTCATGCTTCGGTTTTGAAAGATAGAGTCATGTAGATATGGGTGTCCACGCGAAAGCAATGGAAAGCTGGCCAGGGGCACATTCAGAGTGCCAGAGGGGCTGCGACAACGGGGATTTCAATACATTTCGACCTCTGGCTTCATCCCCCGTGGTGCTCTGTCCTGCCCACGCTCGGCACAGGGTGTGCGATATACCAGGAACCAAACCGGCAAACAAACTCCCTTAAAACCATTAATTTGAATTCCTACTGGCAGAGCCGGGAGGCCGGCGCGCTGCGGCAGGCGTGCAGCAAGGAGAGGGCAGCATCCTTTAGCCAGCCCGGCCCCTGGATGCTTCCCACCGCCTGTCCCGACCCCCATGAAGAGCAGCCCCCTTTGCTGCCCTTCCTCGGGGAGCTCCGGGGTGAAAGGAAGGGCCTGCGGAGCAGCCCCTGAGCAAAACCTGCGTCTTCCCAACTCGGCACCACTATCGCTGCGGAAAAACACGGGCTGACTCATCACCGGAGCGAGAGGAAACTGTTCAAAAGATACAGTGGTGATCTCATGGAGAAACGGAGTGAGTAACGTTGCTTCTGACGATTAGCCGACATGCTTAAGATGTGAGTTAGTCCTACGCCCTCTCCACCCGGGGAGGGAGCAGCGCTGCCAGAGACCCTGCCATGCCATCCTCCCTGTCCCCCCACCACGCAGCTGTGCCCCCCCAGCAGGAGAGGAGCCCTTCTACGGGGGACCTCGGAATCACAGAATCATAGAATTGTTTTGGTTGGAAAAGACCTTTAAGATCATCAAGTCCAACTGTAAACATAACACTGCCCAAACCCCCACTACCCCACGTCCCTCAGCACCACGTCTGCCCGGCTTTTCAGTCCCTCCAGGGATGGCGACTCCACCACTGCCCTGGGCAGCCTCTTCCAATGCTTGACAGCCCTTTCCGGGAAGAAATTGCTCCTAATATCCATCCTAAACCTCCCCTGGCGCAACTTGAGGCCGTTTCCCCTTGTCCCATGGCCTGTTCCTTGGGAGAAGAGCCCGACCCCCCCTGGCTCCCCCCTCCTTTCAGGGAGCTGGAGAGAGCGAGAAGGTCTCCCCTCAGCCTCCTTTTCTCCAGGCTGAACACCCCCAGCTCCCTCAGCCGCTCCTCACCAGACTTGTGCTCCAGACCCCTCCCCAGCTCCGTTGCCCTTCTCTGGACACGCTCCAGCCCCTCAGTGTCTTTCTTGTGGTGAGGGGCCCAAAACCAGACACAGCCCTCGAGGTGGGGCCTCACCAGTGCCCAGTGCAGGGGGACGGTCACTGCCCCAGTCCTGCTGGACACGCTGTTCCTCATACAGGCCAGGGCTGGAGCTCTCTCCTTGGCTTAGGGATGCTTCTGTTCTTACAGCTTTGTTCCCATTAATTGTCTTGCTTTTGCCAAAGACCCCCAGCCCCACAGGAGTGGTGGTGGGTGCATGGTCCGGGGACGGGATGGCCCTACGGCCTCCCCGTTAGCAGCCACAGCGTTGCAGACACAGCCTCAAATCTCCTCAGGCTACAAAAAGCCCAGGCTAGAGACTGCTGCTGGAGAAGTGCTCCAGCCATCAAGCAGAAATGCAAGAAGTGATCAAGGAGAGCACCGCCACTGCAATTTAAGGGCGAGCCCCAGTCAGACAGACACTGAGAGGGCAATCTGAGATCCGGAGCCAGCAGAAGGGCTCCTCGCGTCATCCTGAATTCCAGTTTCCTTGGCATACCAGCACCTAAGCTCCGGGGAAAAGTAAGAGGTATTGTGGCTGCAACCAAGTCTCCTTCCTGAGACGATCTTCACCAGGTCAACCATCATCTAACCCGCACCGGTGCTTACCAAAGGCACACGGTCCCCCCACTGGACTTGTGTGCTCAGACCCAATTTATCCAGGACATTAGGCAGCTGCCGTCCCACTCCTGCTCCGGAGGAGCTGAAGTCAGCTGGTTCAAGCCGAGAGCCCCGAATCAGTACAAAGCTGAAGGTCTCGATTCAGCATTTATCCTGAAATTGTAATTGACATTAAAAAATGGAATCTTTCTTCTCCATTAATATAAAACTGTTCGCATTTTAAAATTGTGTTTTAAGTTTTACGAGATCCCTAGTGATATCAATTATCACCTACTGATAATTGCTTTACAGTGCGTGCCTTTTTCTCACTCTTTGAGGGGCTCTAGCACCAGCAGAGCCCAAAAATAAGTTAGGAGGTCTGTTTTCATTTGCAGCGCCCTTTTCTAGTAAGCCCCATGCTTATCTCCTAAGGACACAGTCGCTCGGCACGCAGCACGCTGTTTACGTAGCTTAATACTGAACTCAGGGCTGCTTGTTATTTTAAATCATCGGTTTATTATGACTACCACAGTAAATGGCATGTACCCCCTAAGATGATGGATGGGAGTTTCTTTCCCCAAACACCTTCAAGAGTTGGCCATCGACGCTGTTGACACCCCCAAGGTCCTGGCTGAGACGGGCTGCTTGGCCACCTGCAGGACGGGGGGATCATTGCTCAAGTCTAGAGTCGCCAGAAGGTGATTTTGTTAAGACACGAGTAAGTAAATCTAAGGTTAATACTGCATTTGTTACCTATGAATCCTTACAAGATGCTTTTACGCATCATCAACATTAATCAGATAGTCAGCTTACAAAGGAGGGGCTCTGGAAGAGAAGTGAAGAGATGGCCCAAGAAGGACGGTTTGCTCAGCTGAGTGGGTTTTTCCCTTCAGCAGACAGCAGCAAAACCTCTACTGCACACTACCCAACACCTTCAGCCTCTGCTGAAACAGCATTTCCTACTTTTACAATAGCTACAAGCTTTGTCTGCTTCCGCTCCTGAAGCTGCCAGCACGGCTATGTGACGGAACGTTGTCACCAGCGCCCCTGGAAGCACAAGCTACAGCTCCTGTCACCTCTCAAAGTGCCATGATCCAAATTCAGGGCAAGGCTTGCACAGAGACACAGCATTTGGGCTAATAGGAAAATTAAAGGCATAAACTTAGCATTGTTTTTAATCACAAGAATCTTGCCCATAGTATCACTTGCTCATCACTGAAGAAGCTGCAGCAATAAACACCACAGGGCAGAAGAGCTCGGGCAGCTCTGGGCCACCAACAGCAGAAGGACACGGAGCTGTTGGAGCGGGGCCAGAGGAGGCCCCGGAGATGCTGGGAGGGCTGGAGCCCCTCTGCTGGGAGGACAGGCTGAGAGAGCTGGGGGGGTTCAGCCTGGAGAAGAGAAGGCTCCGGGGAGACCTTCCAGCCCCTTCCAGGCCCTAAAGGGGCTCCAGGAAAGCTGGGGAGGGACTCTGGAGCAGGGAGGGGAGCCGTGGGACAAGGGGGAAGGGTTTTACACTGAAAGAGGGGAGATTCAGATGAGATATGGGGAAGAAATCCTTTGCTGTGAGGGTGGTGAGCCCCTGGCCCAGGTTGCCCAGAGAAGCTGTGGCTGCCCCATCCCTGGAGGGGCTCAAGGCCAGGTTGGACGGGGCTTGGAGCAACCTGGGCTGGTGGGAGGTGTCCCTGCCCAGGGCAGGGGGTGCCACTGGGGGGGCTTTAAGGTCCCTTCCCACCCAACCCCTTCTGTGATTCTATGGTTCTAAAATAAACTCCCTTCCTCGGGGAGGGGGAAGCCACCTTACAGAGAGACAGAGCCAAACCCCTCTTCTTCCCTGTTTTCATTGGAACTGGTGCAGTATTTCCCCACAGGTCTCCAGTCCTTTTGCTGCCCCATGACACACCGTGCTGTACCACGGGATGGGACAAGCAGGTCCCTGGGCCCTGGCGCAGGACACTGACGTGGGTCGGTGGCACCAGAGCAGCTTTTGGGCAGTGCAAGTCTCGTCAAGTCTCCATCGAGGTGGCCACCGCTTTAGGAAGCTGTGGCTTGATGGATTTCCTTACGTACAGCTCAGGAGAGTCTACGCTGTGCATAATTTTGGATTTATTAAACACTGACAAGTTTTACCGAATATAATAAACCAAAGGCTAGGAAGAAGCTTGGGGCAGTGGGCTCAGACCCACAGCAATACTTTATTTCCAGCACGCCTTGCTCATCAGATACGAAACCCTGAAGAGCCCATGCTCAGTTGGACTGAATTGTATCACAACAAATTTACGCAAATGCTCTACCACAGTAAGTCCTCGTTAACAGGAACAAGACAGAGCATAAGAAGTTAATTTCATTTTTCAGTTTTGCATGCAGGTTACAATTCACTTGACAGAACGCTTCATCCATTTGCCCTCAAATTCCTACGGTGCAGGACGGCGCCCGAGGGTTACACAGGCCGCAGCAGGAAACTCCCAGACTTTTCTCTGCCCCCTCTTCCACGGTCAGGGCTTAAGGCAGAGTTTCAATACGCTCCAGGTGCTGCGCTACACCTTTTTGTGGAGTAAGAAGTCCCGCTCAGAGCTTGGGCTTCTCATTGCAGGAGAAAAAAAAGAGTAAATCCAACTAATCCAGCTACAGCCAACACACCTGGTGCCTCTGTCCTCATACTCTTGGGGTAAACTATTTTGCTGTTGAAACTTAAAAACTGAAACGCTAGCAGCCAACACCAAAGAGGCGCAGGATCCACCTTCACTGTAGTTTTCGCTACTGAGATCCGAAACGTTAACAGAAGACGCCTGGTTTTGCTTTAAGTACAATGCCTGGCATTCAGATCTCTCCTGACCACAAGGAGAAGCTCTGACAATACACAGCTAATTGCATTTTAAATGCGTTTCTTTCCCTCCAGGAGTCCTGCCAGCAGCCAGGCAGCTGAGAAGCTGCAGTGGGAAGCCAGCCGCCCCGATTTAGTGTCACCACTGTAATTCACCTGGTTTCTCAAGCCCAGTCGCAGTGAGGCACACCAAGATTTACGCACACACTACAAAATCAGCGCTGCTGGTTACAGACCAGTTCCAGTGCGCGGCACTCGAACAGGAGGTTTTCCCAAGGTACCCTGTGCGATGAAACCAAGCGCCTGATGCTCCATTTCCAATGACACAGATACCAAGGGTAATTACTGAAAGCTTATTTCGTATAACGGTATCAAATATGTAATTTGCACAGTGCTATAATTAAGGAACTAATCACACTCCTGGAGAAAGCAGGCTCCCCTCCAGAGCTTTCCTATTCAGTCTCCTCAGCTGCGACAGGAGTGACCGGGCAAATAACCACGTACTGTAAGAGAACGTATTAAATTCATGTTGTTCGCCCAGAGGAAAAGGACAATCCACTTCTAATAAGCAGCCATGATTCATCTGCCTTATTTCAAACCTTGATTAATTGTTTATAACTAAAGATTCCAGTATTTTTTCCAACTCAAGCCCAGCACTAAAAATTTTCTATAGTTTGATATTTTTAATAGCACTTGGGCCAACTAAAGGGTCGAAGTTGTCCCCATCAAACCACGATAGGAAAAATACCTTTTCTAACAGCGTCGCTTTACTAACACACAGCTCTGCACGTGCGTATCCTTAAGTAAGTCAGAAGTCTTTATTTTGGCAAGAATTCCCTCCTCTGCTTGTACTGAAAATAAATAAAAACCAGGATTGACGCCCTTCAAAACTACATGTATGATTTTAAAAACAAGCCAAGTCTTTTTCACTGCTGGTGTGTTTTATAAAGTGTCGGGAGATGCAAAAACAGTTGTCCAAAAATACATTTCTGTACACAGGCGCATTGTACTCAAGCAAGGAAGAGCTACTTTTCCAGGTTTTTTTCAACACAAGCTTATTGCCAGTTTTCTGTTTGAAGTAAAACGGTGACCCGTGACAACAGATCCAATTATTCAAGCACAAATTTGTATGGCCCAGAGGGCATGCCCTGTAACAGCAACAACGTCATTAAAAAGGAAAAGTCAAACTGGATAATCCACGGAAGGAAAAAACACTCAAAAATATTTATTTTGCCCTGATCAGACTGACAGATGTGTGGGGGCGATGCAGCTGAAATCCTGGCTCACGCTGGCGGGGAGACAGCCGTCATCTATTGTCATATTGTAAAAAAAAAAAATAATAATCCAGTAAGAGATTAATTTGTCTCATGTCATAAACATTCACAAAGAGTCACGATGCTTCCTCTCCCAGTCAAACTCCTCAGGATGAAATTCCCGCAACATTTGTCAAAAGAAGCTGTCAAAAAAAACCTAGCTCAAATAGAGTCATAGGAGTAAAACCCCCTGCGTCAGTAAGAATAATTTGTAAGCCAGTCCGCCACGGGCTGGATAACGCCAGCGCATCACGGCTGAGCAAAACACGCCGAGCACCCATCCTTTCTTACAGCCAACACACCGCTAATTACCCCGGCATGAAACGAGACCAACCGCGGGAACACCCCTGGCTCAAGGGTTCTACAGCAAGGTAACTCAGTCAACAGGACAGACAGGGAACGTCACAGAGCATCACTCAAAATACACTTTAAGAGAACGCTTCGTCACTTAAATTTCAACCCAAAGTGCAATAAGCATGACCCAAGCCCAGCAAAAGCTACCGATGGGGGAGTTCTACTGGGAAAATAAAGGAAAAACCCGCATTGCTGCTTAGTGGTTTTGAGAGACGAGAAACCGCAAAGAGACTCCTGCAACTAACGTGTCGAGGGCATGCAATTTTTAGAAATACTGACTGCAGATCTTTTGCAGCAATTTGCATTGCTTTGGTCTTGTATAACCAGGTGCGGCTCTTGACACAAGCCACCCACCAGCCAGGCTCTTCTCACAGCTCCACACTCCTCGTCATCAGCGGTTTCCTCCATCAGGCAATTTTCTCTCCATTTTTTACACTTTCGTAGAGAAGCCCTTATCGAAATGTTTCCTAACGTTTGCCATGAGAAGTTAATGATTTTAGATCTTACAACTTTGCCAAAAAGGACCGAGGAATGTCTTCTTTGAGGACAACCTCCCCAAAAGCCAGGCACAGCCCCTTCCCACCTGCAGTAAGTCAAACAGGCACGGCAGAAAGCCCACCTGGCCCCACCAGGACCTTCTGATGCAGCCCCAGTGCAAAAAGGAAGAGTCAGGAAGGCAGATGCATGGCCTGGCCACCTAGGAGGAGTACAGAAACACTGCCCGAGCACACGCAGAGAGGATGAAAGGCAGAGCTCTGGTGGATTTGAAATCTGTGAGATGGGAAGGGCAGCGAGAAGGGCTTAAAGGCAAAAGGAAGACTAAAGAAAACCCGGGTGTACTGCTGAATGAGGTGCGACTTAGAGTCAAATGACCCAGAGAAGCCTGAGAAACTCAACACCTGATTTCCCTCAGTCTCTACTGGCAAGGTTTGCTGTCATACCTCCCAAGTCCCTGCCGTCTTCTACAATGTCCTGGTGCTTGATGGTGGCTCCTGAGGACTGGGAAAGGCAAATGCCATGCCCACCATCAAGAAGGATGATCCAGGGAACTACGGCCAGGTAGCCTAATCTCAGTTCCTGGACTAGACGACAGGGCATATGTTGCTGGAAGCCACTTCCAAGTGCTCAAAGGAGAAGGTGATTGGGAACAGCCAACATGGTTTTACCAAGGGCACATCCATCACCCTGACCGTGAAAAAGCTTCCAACTCCAAACACCTTCTCCCCCCACAAACCACCTATTAACAGCAGCACCAGGAATAAAAAGCACAAGACTATGTCCTGCAAGGATCCCTTTAGGATAATGACCTAAAAAGCAAAATGCAGTTTGACACTTCCTCGTCAGGAGGAGGACAATGCACAATGACAACACTCGGCACTGGGATTTGTACCAGTATTTTTTAAACACACTGAGATTATTATATAACACTTTCTGCTCAGAGAGTCATAGAATCATAGAATGTGTTGTGTTGGAAGGGACCTTTAAAGGTCATCTAGTCCGCAGCAGAACTAATGTCTTCCATGAGAATGTAGGAAAGGACATTTTTCACTGATTTGACGTGACAGTTAACCACAGGCTTCATGCAATTGGACTTCAAAGAGCGATGATCACTTCACTTGGGTCTCTATTTTAAAACCTCTTGAACTGGAGGACTGATTTTGCAGTAACAGATCCCTTCAGCCAGGCTTTTACCCACAGCTCCAAACGCCAGGGCCCCTTTGGCCAGCAAGGTGCCTGCTCTGCCATGCCTGTCTTCAGCTAGGCCATGGAAAGCAATAAACAGATTGGAAGAAGCAAAAGTGGAAGAAATTCTTTGCCGTGCGGGTGGTGAGCCCCTGGCCCAGGTTGGCCAGAGAAGCTGTGGCTGCCCCATCCCTGGAGGGGTTCAAGGCCAGGTTGGACGGGGCTTGGAGCAACCTGGGCTGGTGGGAGGTGTCCCTGCCCAGGGCAGGGGGGTTGGAACTAGGTGATCTTTAAGGTCCCTTCCAACCCAAACCATTCTACGATTCTAAACCAGAGGGCCCCCCAAGGACTCGTTCAGCATTTCATACCCTCAGTCACGGGGCTGAGGGGATACGGACAATTTACTTCTTCATTTTTTTCCAGATGGAAAGAGGGAGAAAATTGCCCAGAAATTTGGTAAATCCAGCTATGGCAACAAAAAAAAAAAAAAGAAGCAGAGCTTCAGTGCCTGGGTGAGAAAATGGTGCAGAGCAGCGTGTTTTAAATTCATTAGTACCTGGTGAGGGTTCTGGAATTGATGAACTTTATCCAGGAAGGACTGAAGTTGTAATGCCTCAAGAGAGGCGTCCAAGTAACACCTCGTCTTCCAAAGGGGAGCGATAGAGAACGGAGCAGGCTTACTGAAGAGCTAAACTAAGGGTAAAAGGCTTTCAGGTAGCATGGAGCTTTTTCAAAGACACCGCATCAGAAGCGGAGAGCATTTACCATTAACCATAAAAAAGCCTGGACAGGAACCAGGGAGAGCCAGCGGGATTGGGAAACCGATGCTGTGAGCAGTAGACGTTCTTTAAATGCATAGGGTGGTGTTCAAACCAGGAAAACAGAAATGAGCACTAATTCAGGCTAACTGGATGTAAATAATATGATTTAAAAAAAAAAAAAAAAGAAGGTTGAGAAATAGCTTACTGAAGTATAAAAGCTGCTATGGAAATATCCTTTTCAAACACCACAAGTAGGATGCCTGCCAGCAAGTCTGCTGGGCTGATAGAGGATCAAAATGAAAAGGGACCACTTCAGAAGCAGGAAAGCTAAATTAAGGATTTCCATTGAACTCTTCGCAGCGACCAACGCCAGATACCCAGGGAAGAGAACAAAACCAGGGCAAGCAGACAGTGATTCTCCCCTCTATATGCTCCTCTCTTCAGCCAGCTAAAGCTTAGGGACTTTGTAATTCGGAGATAACAGATATCCATCCACATGATGGCTCCTACTGCATTCTTCTGCCATGAATAGCCTAATTGATTTTTTCTCTTTTCTTTTTTTTTTTTTTTAATAAACTCAGTGTTTCCAAAATAATGCAACATAAATTGACAAACTATTGCCGACACCAGCCTTGTTATCAAGCAAACAGGAGGAAGAAAACACGACACCAATTTTTATAAAAGGGCCCTGGGGAGCTAAAGAATTGCCAACCACTCCGTCAGGCTTCTGTGTTGAAAAGATGCTAGTAATAAATAACAAAATTAGTAAGCCATAGACACAGCTTTTGTGGAAGAAAGCCATCCAGCAGAATCATACCATCATCCTTTGGAGAAATCAAAACCTATGTGGACACGGTGAGGCTATTAACAGAGTAACTGAATTTCCAAAGCCTTTGATGAGGTTCTTTGCTTTCTTTACAAGCAAAGTTCTTCATCAAAATATGGCAGGGTAAGATGGAAGATCTCTTAGATTAATAACTGCTAAAGTGTAAAAACTACCTCTTAATTCCAATTTTTTAAGGGAGTTTGTGACTGTAGCAGCATGTCTGTGCTGGGATCCGAGCTGTCCACCCTCCTCTTCCAGGGCACCACTGAACAATAAAAACAGTTCTTGGTAGTCGCAATTAAAACGAGTATTTTAGTTCAGGCAGGAGAGCTCACTGCGAGAGCAAATGAATGCGTATGGAGCATCAGACCACTCTTACAGCGTATACTCACAGATAGACCCAAACCTTGGCATTAGCACTCAAAAAACCACTCTTGGGAGTCAAACATGGATAGCTCTTCGAGCACTTTAGCTCAGAGTTAGTGAAAGGGCAAACAGGATGGCAGGAATAACAAGGAAGGAATATAAAACATTCATACGGTTGCTTGATGTCGGTATCTCTGATGCTCCCGTGTCACGGGATGGCAGCGTAACAGAGGTCCGTGGCAGCACCCGGGGGGAGGTTAAACACCGTCTTCTTCAGCCAGGAAAAAGTCACTGACTCGGGATGTCATTAATTCCAAGAGTGTAAACGCATTTGAAAGACAAGTCTGTGCACAGATAAAGGTCCCTGAAGCATGACAATCCTGCTGCCATTTTTGGTTCAAGTGTCCCAGCCCATTGGTTGCCAGGAATGAAACTTTGTCCATTCTTGTATGTCTTCTCCCAAGCAAGTGTTGTTGGCCACAGCCAGAGACAAGATTGTCAAGAGAAACGGTCTCTGGTCAGACTCAGTATAGCTGTATTTTTACAATTTCGTTTTATTTTAAAGTGCTCTGGACAAGTGGCTCATTATGCTGGAAAAACACCTTGGTTCTTGTTCTCCCGAGCAGCAATTCTCTTCAGTTACCATTTTTTTTTTGAGAGGAACGCACCTCGTTACCTGCCAGCATTCATCCTCACACCTAGGTCTGTTTTTCAGTTCCCTAGCATGGCGTGTTTATCTTGAATCTAAGATCATCCAGAGACTTTATCACTCTATTTTTACTTCAGCTTTACCTCTGTGCAGACTCCTGATCACAAACAAACAAAAAAAACCCCAGAATCCAGGGAGCAATCAAATCAATATCCTTCTTCCCTAAAGCTAACATTAGTTTTATCGCAGGTCTGCTAGGAGGCAGGGACAACATGTAAAATTCAATATTAATGACTGTCCTTAAAAGTAAAAGGCTGCCACCTATCAGGATAATAAAAAAAGATCCAAAAATGGTAAAAATCACCAAGTTTTAAGAAAAAGTTTTCTGCCAGCAACTGTACAGAGGTTTCAGACAGGGCCTGCAATGCCTACTGTACTTCTCTGCAACTAGAAATAAGGTGAAAAACGGGTATTGCTCCACCTAAACCCAGCTCATGCCCCCCTGGTCCCCTGCAGCGAGCTGAAAGGCTGCGGTGGGATGATGCTTCTTCCCCACTGCCCAGAGAAGCTGTGGCTGCCCCATCCCTGGGGGGGTCCAAGGCCAGGTTGGCCGGGGCTTGGAGCAACCTGGGCTGGTGGCAGGGGGTGGCACTGGATCACAGAATCATAGAATGGCTTGGGTTGGAGGGGACCTTAAAGATCATCCAGTTCCAACCCGCTAGACGGTCTTCAAGGTCCCTTCCAACCCAAACCATCCTGGGATTCTATGATGCCGCCTTTGAAATGCTGTACACTGACTTCTACGTACCCGCAATGCATTCTTGATTTTGTTTAACCAAACCTATGATTTGCTGTACGCCAACAGAACGGCGTGGCTTCAACCTCGAAATAGATCGGTTAAAATTCACGTGGCAAGAATATGCAGTGCTGGCAAAACGGAAACATTCTGATGTACCTGACAAACAATGTCCCCAGGCCTCCCAACGTCACTCCTCGCTGCAGGGCACAGCAGGAGCTAAGGCTCTGCAGGGTAGCTGAGGCTCCCAGGACCAGCAAAGCTCCTACTGAATCAATAAAGGCAGTCAGCAAATCCTCTCGGCAACGCGTCCCACTCCAAAGTCAAATCTAAACACAGCAGGACTGATCCCCCTTTATTGGCATTTTCTTCCCTCTTCCCCCTCCGGCGGGGACAAGCCCTGCGGGGTTCTTCAGCTGCGAGACAGCTCTTGCAGCACCATTTCACTCCCCGGGCACTGCTGGGGAGAGCATTCGGCATCCTCTGCCCAACAAACCTGGCTGCTTCGGCTAACGCCTGAGAATTCCAACACTTAAAGGCGGAGAAGGCTGAGGTGAGGTCTACCTGGATTTGAATGTCTATCAATGAGTAACACGGTCTTTGCCTGGAAGATCTTCCTCAACTAGCAATGCCAAGGTACCATTAACCAAAAAAAGATGACTATACTGCTCTTCGGGGGGATTAAACTGAATGTTAACCAGCTTTATCAACCAAAATATTAAAGGAATGTACTAAACAGATCAGTGGGAGGAAAATAACTAGCGCATCCAACAGGCAATAATTTCTGGCTGGTATCGGGGCTGAGCAGGAAAGTGAGGATGCCGATACCCCAATATTTGATATAAATATAAAATATAAATATATATAAATATATTTGATATAAAGTTGTCTGAAAGATGCCTTTTGTTCACACTGTTTTTCATGCTATTTTGATTGCTTGCTTAAAATATTAAATAATAAAACTGAACTTTGATTTCAGCTGCTGGCTTTGACCTTCATGGAAGACTTATCTGCAGGTGTGCTTGGAGGAAACTGTTTCTAAAATCCATCTTTTCTGCTCTGATCGGTCACATGGCTGTCCCTCCTATTCCTCAAAGTATGCGAAGTATTAATTATTCTTCAGGAATTTCTGTTTATTAGTTCTGTTCTGAAGGAGAGCAAAGACAAACTCTGAGATTATGGCAAAAATACTTCAGTAAGCTATAGGTGTGGATCTGTCTGTATGCTTGCTGATGCCCTCCCCCTTGGGGAATCACAGACTTGCCCAGGTTGGAAGGGACCTTTCAGATCATCTGGTCCAACCATCAACCCAACCCTGCCCAAACCCCCACTACCCCACGTCCCTCAGCACCGCGTCTGCCCGGCTTTTCAATCCCTCCAGGGATGGCGACTCCACCACTGCCCTGGGCAGCCTCTTCCAATGCTTGACAGCCCTTTCCGGGAAGAAATCTTCCGTAATATCCATCCTAAACCTCCCCCGGCACAAGTGGGCTGAGTCACACAGCTGGCCGTTCTCTCCTACCCTGAAAAATGGAAAAACACCCACTACGACGGGCCACGGCAGAGCCCATGAACCGGGCAGTGACCGACCAAAGAACAGCTGGCACAGCTGGACGCACACAGCCCAGAGGTTGGCACCCAGTCCAGGGGCTGGCACAGCTCCACTGCCGGGGACGAGAGCGAAGGGAAAATGGGCAAGTACCTCATGTCGTATTTAAATCCATATATCCTCCCTTCCACATGCAAAAAAACCCCAACCAAACCCCTCCAAAACACCCCAACCAAAAAAACCCTGCCAGTCCATCAGTTTGCTCAGCGACCCGTCCTCAGCTGATATTTAACAAGGAAAATTATATCAACTGTGGAGTAGCCTGACAGCAAATTTGGCTCCAGCGTACACCAAAGATCACAAGAGACGGCATAAACCTGTTAGTAATTATCGAGCAAATGTTAGTAACTTCCCAGAATTTCCCCACACCAAAGTCGACACCCTCCCAGCAAGTAAAAAAATGTTTTTTCTGAGATATTGCTTCCTTCTTTATGACAAACGCGGTGAGAAACTGTTAGAAGACGACTCTCCCATCGGCTCCAAACCCCAAACACCACTAGGGCAGGTCTATACTCCTGTTAATGCAGGTAATTACGCAGAGCTGTTCAAAGGCAATAATATCTCTTTGTTTCTACTCTCTCTCTTTTTTTTTTTTTAACAAACATTTTAAAGCATTGGAGGGAAAACAAAACTGGAAAAACTAAGAGCAGTATAGGAACTTCTGCAAGACACAATAGAGCAAAATCATTATTTCTTAAAAACAAGCCTCAAGAAGTTATGGATTAAGAACAGATATGACCATGAAGACTGTGGCTGGACCTGGAACATGCAAACACATGCAATTAGACACTAAAAGGGATGACTTCAGAGATGAATCAATACAGATTAAGTATTCATGAAAGGAATAACTGGAACAGCATTAAGAAAAATATATGGAAACATTTGCTACAGTACAGCACTCTTGCCTGTCAGGACAAGAAGCCTTAAGTATTTGGCCTAATTAATAATATTATTTTAACTATTGATTAAGCTATATGGAAAGAAAATAATTAAATCCCATAAAAACAGAACTAAAAGGAAAAAAAAAGTTTGCTTACTCTTCTTGACGCAAGTCATTAACGCTCCGATCTAGTGAGATCATATCACTGGCCACCATATTAAACCCAAACTCTTTAATGCTGGCTTGAATGGATTCTTTGTAATCCGGTCCTAAAACATATGGCTTCGCTTCCTCTCCAGGGCCACCAACAACTCCGTGAGGCTCAGGCTCTTTGGGTTCAAAATTACCAAGGACTCCGGGTCGTAAAACAGGATCTCGGTATACAAATGTCTGAGGCTTAAATGTGAGATACTGCCTCTGGATGATGTTTTGCTGTTTGTTATCACCACCACCATGATGATTTAGTTCATTTTTGGCCTTGTTTTTCCTTCGAATGGATTCCAAGTCCACTTCCACACCTTCAACATGAGGCCAAGGTACCACAGGTTTGAACTTCTCGTTTCCTAGTCCATGGTCTCCTTTGTTGGGCATGGGTCTGTTGGCTTCGTTGTCATCCTAGATATATACATGGAGAAACAGCAGGAGATCATATGAATTTATGACCCTTTATTTATTTAAATCCAGTACCTTAAAATATATGTTAAGCAAGAAGGGAGAAGTCCCTGTTAAAGGGGTGAGGTGTCTGGAGCACAAGTCTGGTGAGGAGCGGCTGAGGGAGCTGGGGGTGTTCAACCTGGAGAAAAGGAGGCTGAGGGGAGACCTTCTCGCTCTCTCCAGCTCCCTGAAAGGAGGGGGTAGCCAGGGGGGGTCGGGCTCTTCTCCCAAGGAACAGGCCATGGGACGAGGGGAAACGGCCTCAAGTTGCGCCAGGGGAGGTTTAGGATGGATATTACGAAAGATTTCTTCCTGGAAAGGGCTGTCAAGCATTGGAAGAGGCTGCCCAGGGCAGTGGTGGAGTCGCCGTCCCTGGAGGGATTGAAAAGCCGGGCAGACGTGGCGCTGAGGGACATGGGGTAGTGGTAACTTGTCAGTGCGGGGTTAACGGTTGGACTTGATGATCTTAAAGGTCTTTTCCAACCAAAACGATTCTATAATTCTGTGAACACGTTTTACTAAAGAAACCAGCACCTTGATAACATCCCCAGCTGGTGTCCACCCTTACCTTGGTGAGCAGGCATGGAAATGGCCTAATGCCCACAACACCCCCAAAGACCAGCGCCCCCTCGGACGTGTCAGCTGGAGCCCAGCCCAGGCTGCACCAGAGCCACTGCCCTGGCCGGGAGCATGGCCGAGCCTGCCAGGGGGGCATGGAGGGGACAAGGACGCAGTGTGGAGCACGGCACCTTGGGGACATGCCTGGAAACAGGGCGTCCCAAGGCCACTGCAGGGCCTTGGTGGTCACCAGCTACAGCCCCAATGTGCTCCTGTGCTGGAACGGGTGCCATGACTAGATGTCCCCTAGCACACCGGTCATCTCATCCCTACCCTCCATCCCCGATGTGCTCCCACCAGCCCTGGCTCCCTCCGTCCCCAACGTGCTCCCACCAGCCATGGCTCCTTCCATTGCGATGGTTTGGGAGCCATGCGGAGAGCCACAGGCCAAACCAAGATGCTGCCCCGATCTGCTCTGCTGCATAGCCAGAGGCACCGACCCGCCTGGGGAAAGGAGCTGCCAAACTGGCACCTCCTGCATCCCTGTTTAGAACAACTTCACCATTCTACAGCACTCCTCCCTGCCTCCCCACCGAGAGACATGAAGTTCTCACTGAGAAGAAAGGCTGGGATTTCGAAAACTGCTCGGCATGTTCATCAGCGAGGGTGGTGGCGTTCAAACAAGGGTGGGTGATGTTGAAGAACCCAGGCAGAAAGGCTCTGAAACATCTGAGTGTGAAGTCTGCAGGGTACCACAAACCCACCCATGAATGGCCCCCCAGAACAAACACTGCTTTTTCCAGTACTGCTGTCCAAGAGGACAACAGGGAAATGCTGCTGAAAGTTCAGATTTCTCTTTGTAAGCAGGACAGATGTTGGATCAGACCGAAATCTACAGCGAACAACACACACGTTTCAGCAACGTCTCACTACCTATTCACAAACACAGGATCAAACAGAAAACAGACCAGGAGGGTGTCACCTATTCAGACTCGCCAGCAGCAGGAGAGCTGCAGAGTTAGAGCAGGTCTCATCCACTCGCGCCCCGAAATCCTCCTGTTTCTCTAGAACACCCCTCCAGTTGCTCGACAGGTCTCACAGCGACCGTGTTTCCTCATACCTCAGTAAAAGTTTCTCACGTTGCCTCCTGTCCTTTCAGTGTGCACCCCTTGGAAGATTTTATTTCCATTGTCTCTGTAACCTCACTTTTGAGGGTGAGAAGATGCAATTAGGTTCCCCGCTAGACTTTTCTCCGGCCAAACCAAGCCGAGCTCCTCTCCCCTGTCCATGACCGTCTCACCTGTGGCAGCCCTCCCACCTCCTCGGCATGTCTTTGCCAGGTCCCCTCCACTTGTTAACACCTCTCCTGTGCCAGGCAGCGCTGGAGGAGACACAGCCACGGTGCTCCAGAGGCAGGAGTGTTTGGGAACCAGTCCCCATCCCTTGGCTCAGTGGTGAAGCCTTCCCTGATGTAAGCCATCATGTGGTGCACCTCTACTGCACCAAGGGCGCAATGCTGACTCATCTCCGCCTTTAATTAAACCACACAATACTTACTACTACATTACAGCATTTTCCTCACATTCTGCACTGCAGAAATTAAGGAAAACACGGTATAAGATATGTCTAGGTTGACATGATAACAGCTAGAGTCAGACTGGCACTAATTCAAAAATAATCAAGTTTATTCAAGAAATTTTCTGACCTCTCTGCTTGTTCTAGTTTAAACAGAGAAGACGCACAAAATGCAGAAGTGTTACGTTATTCTGTTCTTCCATCACCATTTTTTGAGGAACTGAAAAGCCAGCATGAGAAAGGGGAGGACAAGGGCACGGGAAAAAGCAACATTTTGCCAGGAGGCAGAAGGCTGCCATGGATCTAAATAAAGCCCTGAGAGGCCTTTTGAACAGAGCATCATCTCTCACTTACCCTAGAAACGAAAAGGAAGGCTGTGCCACTTGACTGCCAGAACACTGCTGAGCACTCAGCTCTTACCAGCTCGCATCCCGTTCCTACAGAAGCCAAGGAAACGGTGGGCATCATCAGGAAGGATGCTGCAAGAGAGCGTCATTTTGACCGCACAGAATTTTGATGCACTCACACCCTCAGTAGTACTGAGTTCTGGTCTCTGCATCTCAAAAGGACATTTTGGAGCTGGAGAAGGTACGGCGTAGGGCAGCCAGAAGGAAGGAGGGTGGACCTTAACACCAGAAAGACTGGACCAGAAAGGCTCGTCCTCCATCTTAAAGACCGCAGTTTGGAGAGGTGATGGCTGAGGGGCGTACGACTGAAGTTCAGAAAATCGTGAAGGTGATGGATAAATTGAGTGGAAAGCCAGTTTACCCTAAATACAACAACTGGGGGCGCTTGATGAAATTGATAGGAGGTGAACCAAAAACTGTTCTTTGCTCAGTGACCTCCTGGCGCACAGGAGGCCATGGGGAGAGACGGTACCAATGGCTGAAAGTGGGATGAGACACTGTGATGGATGACGGGTCCATGAGTGGACTGTAAAAGGACCGGGCAGGGAAAAAGAGTTTTACCTTCAAAAAACTGAAATTGAGCAGTTGTGGAAGCTGGAGGAGCCCAAGGTGGGGGGCACGGCGGGCAGCCAGGCTCTCAGCCACCCCCATGTCCCCAGGCTGAATCCGGCCCTTGGTCCGGATGAGACGCCTGTGCTCCGTACGAGATTAAACATCCTTCCACTCCACCAGCTGTAAAACAGCTACGAGCTGCCGCTTCCCCAGTCCTCCGACTGAAAGGCAGCACTTCTCCAAGTAACGTGTTTATTTTGCCGCCGTCAGAACTATGACTTGTATTACATTCAGCCTCATTATAACGGTTATGCACAATTTGCATTATAATGCATTTATTTGCTGTTCCCTTCCAGACACTAAATACATTCCATTTTTTTTCAGGCCTAGGAAAATATTGCCTAAAGCAGGAAAATTACACGCAAACACAGAGCGACAGCCTGTCACTTCTTTCTCCCAATTTCCCTGTGCCTGGGACAAATCTGATTGCCATGGGCTAACCCTGCGGCACCACACAGCTGCTCCCGCCTCCCCCCTCAGCCCTACGAAGAACATTAACTCCATCTCAGCATTTTTTAAAAAAAAAAAACCAACCAAACAAACACAGAAAAAAAGGAACTAAGAGTGCTTAAGCGCATGGTGCGCTCCACAGCTCCGGGAGGTTATTGGTTTCTCCAGAGATAACCAAGACAAAGGTTTTCCAAATGCTGTCTGGAATAAAAGCAAAGTCAAACCACAATGACAGCACTATTTTTGCCATCATATGAGCCACAATGCCTCGGTTAGGAGCTTCTAGAGCTTCTTCTCTTTTATGAATTATGACTTGCCCTACTTTTAAAAAAAAAAAAAAAGATTTAATGACATACCTGCAAAATTGAAATAATTTTTAATCAGTGTGCCTCATTGATTAGAAGTTCCGCTGAGCTAAAAATCTGCAAACTTCTAAACAATTAATAAAACAATGACAGTCAAACTGGAAGGCATATTAAAAAAAAAAAAAGTCGCAACAACCTTTCTTGAGTGGAAAAAACAAGATAGTCTTAAAATAATTTGAAAAACTTTGGGAGAGGCCAAGCCAATGACGCGAAGGTGAAGGGAGGCCTGGGAAGACAGAGCCCCACACACATCTGACCCCTGCACTTCTGGGTTTCCCAAAGGTGAGGGAAGAGAAGAAAAACTTTGCGAATTCTCTCACATCTGGAGACAAACAACAAAATAATCTCATTATATCTTCACAAAGGACCCACAGTAAGCCATTTACATACAGTAAGACAGAAAAATGTTTATTCCACAGATTGTTTTTTTCTATAGGGCCAGAGCTGGGATTGCCTGCCAGCTTTTCCAGCTCCAGTTCAGGAGCTTCTCCATTTTTGAAATGTTCTTTCCACTCCCTGGGGAACGACGTATGAGTCACTGCAACGGGTGGTTCGGAAACACTGAGGCAATATCAATACAGTCGATCCCCATATAAAAAAAGGAGGTGGTTGGTGTCTTTTTTTTTTTTTTTTTTCAAATTAGGTTCTTCCTTTTTTGCAAAAGAGAGGAATGCAATTAAAAGTGTATAACTGCAGCCTTTTGGAAATGCGTTTCTAAATTACACAAACTAAAAGAACGCGGGAGAGGCCAGCACAGTGCCGCGAGGTCGGCCAGCCGGCAATAAAACTGAGCATGTCAGCATTGCGCAATCTGCTTTTCTTCAGTCAACCAGCTCAAGACTGGCAACTCCCTGCAACTCCCTATGAAATAATGTCTCAAGTACTAACTGGTGTTAAATAAGCAGATTTGCTTCATTTCTAAAATGGAAGGTTATCATACCGAGAAAAGTTTGCTAGTTCAAAGTGATGTCTATAAAAGCAACCTGCTCATCTAGACAAAAAGCACTGATGCACAAACACTGAAAAGGGGAGTAATTAAGTAGAATCCAGCGGTATTCTCATTACCGATGGTGCAAAAGGAAATGAAAAAAAAACCTTACTCTCTCGGAATATGCACGTTCATGCCCAGCTGATTAAAGACCGATACTGAGCGTTGCAATATTTTGGCGTTCCTCATGGAAAATGGTAAAAACGGATACACTTTAATATTTTAGCAACCCAGTAGGCCAATCCCTACGTAGTTCTATTTTCTCCAATCCAGCTTTTACCTTCCTTAGCTCTTGGCTGCATCTCCACTCACCACGGAAGGCAAATGCAATGATGTACCTTCTTCTACCGTACGGAAGGGTTCAAGGACTCTCAACTGGGGATGAATCAATAGAGCTCGGAGCTCCCCTGACACAAGTTCCTCTTCTACACAGGAGAGAAGCATTTTGAATAGAGCCCGTCACAGACACTCCGTCGGAGACCACACAGCTATCGGTTTCAGTTTGGTGCTTCAGCAAGGACTTCAACGTACTTAAAAGATTTGGCTTTGTTTACCTTGACTTAATGCAGCCCCACTCCTAGTTTATGGGGGGGAAAAAAAGGCCGCTTGAGAAAAATTGTTATTTTCAATTATTTGAGAAAACAGGAGGCAGTTGGTTTAATTTATTCAGTTAGCTTGTTAAAAAAAAAAAGGACTACAAGCTGCATTCACAGATTTCCTTACTGACTAGACTCATGCTGGGAAGATACTAAAATAATGCCTGTTCTCAGCCAGGCTTCTAGCGTGATTCTGCTCTACCAGCTAATGAGAGAGAGGAAAAAACCCCAACACGCAGTACATTTTGGTTTGCTTTGAATCATTATATGTGGGTCTTACTTACCAGGCTACAGTTCAGGGCAAAGACAGGAAGAATAAAGTGCCACACTGAATTACATAGTCCTGCAACTATTTTTGTGCCACATGGTAGAAAAAGACTCCACAACACTCTTATGACCAAAAACAGACTCACAGAGTGGTTTGGGTGGGAAGGGACCTTAAAGCCCCCCAGTGCCACCCCCTGCCCTGGGCAGGGACACCTCCCACCAGCCCAGGTTGCTCCAAGCCCCGTCCAACCTGGCCTTGAACGCCTCCAGGGATAGGGCAGCCACAGCTTCTCTGGGCAAATCTAGAAGACTTTTCAGTATACAGGGTCAAACACAGACAACAAGGAAAATCAACATATCCAACAACTTATTTCTGAATAGGTTTCACTCCAGACAGCCTTCAGGATAAATAAAGCAAGCAATGATTCCCACAGCCCAGTTGGCTGACTGGCAAAGGGACCCCAGAAGATCGCCCACTCCCGCCATTGCCACCACCCGTGGTGACCTCCACCCCAGCAGTCAGGAGCCCTGGCGGCTGCAGGGGGGAAACCAAAACCAAAAGCGCACACAGATGGAAAAACACAGCCTCTCAAACAAGGATAAAGAGTTATGGCACAACCGCGTCACTTCAGAGAATAAATAAATAAATGGAGTCTCCGTCTCTGGAGACATTCCAACCCCGCCTGGAGGCGTTCCTGTGCCACCTGCTCTGGGTGACCCTGCTCTGGCAGGGGGTGGGACTGGGCGATCTCCAGAGGTCCCTGCCATCCCTGGCCAGTCTGGGATTCTGTGAAATAATAAAAAAGCCCTTTGTAATGATCACAAATTCTTGCACAAAAAGGTCTGTTTTAAGCTCCACATGCAGCAACTGCCTTCAAGTCATATTTTGCAAAACCTTCCATCAAACCTTTTCATCACAAGGCAACCGCCTCGACTCAGGTTGGGGCAGAAGCTAGACCAGGAGAATTCTTCTGTCGAATAGGAGCAGTGGCACCGAAGCCACCTGGCTTGCAGCAGGCACTCACTGTCACCGTGCCAGGGCAAAACTGGCCCTTCTGCTCTGGCTTCTTCTGGCAGCCCATTTCAGAGCCGCTCCGACGGCAACGGAGCTCAGCAGCTCCTACCCTGACTTTTAAAACTCGTGTGCCCTTAGAACAGAGCACTTATGGGAACGGGAGAAACACAGAGAGAAATTACAATTTTACACTAAATTATAAAAAACTTCAGAAGTTTAAAAACATGTGCTCGAAAAAGAACAGATTGCTAAATCACTGTAATGGCATGCTTTGTGCAACCCAAGTGAAAAAACCATACTGTTGGTGGTATTCGTCACCAGCATTTCCAGGAAAATGTGGGTCCATAAGTTATGTTCCTGTGTCCACAGCTGCCCTCAATTTTGACAGATACATAGACAGGGTGAAAGTCCATCATGCAGCCAATGCCAGCTCACCATAGTAAACTTTTGCCCCATTAAATAGTCTAGAGGAAACAAAATGTACTTATACAAGACCTATATCATACCTATTAGCGCTAAAACTGCGCTAGTCACGTTATACCAACACGGAGTAAGTTTTGGAAGGCAGAACTTGACTACGGGCTGGCATCACAGACACATCACTGCGGTGCCATCTCCAAAGACCAAGCAATCCTACCAGGCCGTCTACTTTTCGGAGGGTTCTACACAAGACTTGGTCAGAAGCCACTTACAGGCCACAAAGAGAATTCCCCCCAGTATTAAAAAGAACTTGATGATATAAATAGGCAGTCATTACATCCATAATTTTTATATATATTCTATTAACTAAAAAAAACTGTGTAACTCTGAAGTGTAACTGAGGTAACAAGGGCCACAAGCAGCTTTGGAGAAATGTGTGTTCAGCAATAGCTTTATACTACTGTGCACTGTACTCCCTCCTACAGCCAAAGAACAAAAAATAAAATGGCTTTTTTAATTATTGCTTTTAAAAAAGCAAGGAAATTTCCCCCTTCCCTTTCTTCTTAGATCTCACAGCACCACTCAAGCCAGTCGATGCGTTACTCTCTGCCCTGCAGCATCTTTTACCCAGCGTGCGCTTCCTTGCCCCGTTTCTCGCAGTTCCCAAGGAGCTCCCCGAGAGGCAACTCTTTTGCCAGGGAGAGATACCTGCAATAAAACCGCTAGTCAGCAGCGCTGAGGAAAACCCCTTTTCCCACTCATTCCATACGTCGTCTCTGCTAAGGCAGAACAGGACAATCACTGCTGTTCACACTTCTACTAGTTTTCAATAGATACCAGCAGACCCCAGTCATCAATAGCAACTCAGCCCATTGACAAAAAAATAACGAAGTAGCAGCATCTTTGAGCCCCCAGATTCCCCGAGTTAGCTCAGGCAAAACAACTGAGGGGAGTAAAATCAACGATTTTCTTCTATCTTATGGTTGCCATTCCTGAGGTTTGAGAGCATCGCTTATGGGAAAGCAAGTGGCACCTTCAAAAATAAGCAGGGCACACAAAAAAAGGGAGAGGAACTGTTTGTAAAAATGTGCCTTTGGCAAAAGGTGTATGTTCTGCTATGACAACGGAGTTTGACAGAATTTAGCATTCAAGTTGCAAGTGACTTGCATTAATCCCTATCACTGATTCAAAGAAACAGTAGAACCAACTGCTTGTGACCTAGTAAAAAACCTACCAATATTCACTACCATCAGAGGTCATCTCTGCTGGTGTTTGAGCCTCTGAGTGGAAGAAAGCCACTGGGGAAGATGAGGCTCAGCTTCTCAACTTTATTTCATTTTTTAAAAGGTTGCTGTTAAAGAGTTCCCTGGGCAAAAAGACCAAGCAGCTCTTCCTGCCCTCTTGGATTTCTGCGAGGGTCCTGTCTGCTTTGTCACAGCAGCAGCGTCCAGCTGGGACAGTGGCCCCAGGCCATTGCGTGTCCCCTGCCATGGCCACTGCCCACACCTCCCACGGCCGCTGCGTACAACGCCGTAGGAAGCTGTGGGAGTCCTCAGGTAACGACTCCTATGGAGACTGCCTCCCCCTCCTCACCTTCTGGGTTTGGTTTTTTTGTGGTGTATCTGTAAATATAAGCAACTCCAATGATACTCACATTTCTAGCAGTGCAAGAACACGTATTTGCAGCTGAAATAACTTGATTGCTCAGCTATTTGCCTAACGGATGGGAACGCCATAAACACTGAGTTTTACCTGTTTACCTGCGGAGCACTGTGTTTAAAGATCTATATCCACATGTAGGTAAGTCAATGTGATACCCACCTGAGCACCCCATTTAAACAAAACGGTTCTGTTGCAATGTTCTCTCTCACTGGCAAGGGGAATTGCTCTGAGCTGACGGCACCGCTGGCACGTATCTCTGGAGGTCCCGCAGAGCAACGCAGTCCTGACCCACGTGCCGCTTCAGCTTGTCCTGCGTCACCCCCCGCCGCCTCCTCCACTCTTCTCATGTCCCTGCTCCCCCACAGCCTCCTGCAGGACTCTAGATCACCTGTGAACACCATGGTGGCACTCCCATGCATCTGGTCCAGACCCAGCAACTGCCTTCACCCAGCAAGTTTCAGTGACCTCGCTCAAGAGCGGAGACTACCCACGGACCTGGAGCCAGACCAGTCTGTTACTGGGGAACACTACTGGCCACCCAAACCTCGCAAACTTCTCTCTGTCTCTCTCAGCTTCAGTGAGATGTAAGACTACGAAAAGGACAGTGGAGACATGGCCCATACTGACCTATCTTGGGTGGTGCCTCCTCCAGAGAGGTGCAGAGCTGCCCGAATCCCTCTGCGACTGCCAGTTTCACAATGCGACTCCTCTCTCTGACCCAAAGCAAGTGAAAACAGAGGCACTGAGCGCTTCAGAACAAATTACGGACAAAAATAGCAGTCCTTTATTGTCCTCATTTTTACTGGCACTCAGTGTTTGGGGAATATCGAACCAGCTGTTAAACCTCCCAACTTGCCTTCCTTGTGGCCCGAGATTCAGCCCTGACTCAGCTGTTACACGTCCCACCCTTCCACTCCTGGTACCGTCACAGCTTGTTGTCCCACGCAGCCCTGGGCCCAGCGGCTGCGTTGAAGAAGCCTGGCCAGGGATCCACTTCACTCACAACCTCCGCTTAGGAGATGCCCGAGAACTCTGTGGAGGTGACCACAGGCAACACAACACACCTCTCCTTGCAGCTCTGCATCAGCAACAGCGTGTCCAGCAGGACTGGGGCAGCAATGGTCCCCCTGCACTGGGCACTGGTGAGGCCCCACCTCGAGGGCTGTGTCCGGTTTTGGGCCCCTCACCACAAGGAAGACACTGAGGGGCTGGAGCGTGTCCAGAGAAGGGCAACGGAGCTGGGGAGGGGTCTGGAGCACAAGTCTGGTGAGGAGCGGCTGAGGGAGCTGGGGGTGTTCAGCCTGGAGAAAAGGAGGCTGAGGGGAGACCTTCTCGCTCTCTCCAGCTCCCTGAAAGGAGGGGGGAGCCAGGGGGGGTCGGGCTCTTCTCCCAAGGAACAGGCCATGGGACGAGGGGAAACGGCCTCAAGTTGCGCCAGGGGAGGTTTAGGATGGATATTACGAAAGATTTCTTCCTGGAAAGGGCTGTCAAGCATTGGAAGAGGCTGCCCAGGGCAGTGGTGGAGTCGCCATCCCTGGAGGGATTGAAAAGCCGGGCAGACGCGGTGCTGAGAGACATGGGGCAGTGGGGGTTTTGATGGTTGGACTCGATGATCTTAAAGGTCCAACCTAGACAATTCTATGGTTCTATGTCATCTGTGATAGTAATTAAGGAGATCTAAACTAGAAACACCCAGATAAATACCTGAATACACAGAGAGCAAAGAAATCTCTGCTTAACTTTGTAACTTAAGGCTAGTCTTCAAGCAGGAAAAATAGCCTCACCATTAAGATTACAATCATTTTCAAGTAACACAAATACTCTTAAACTGAATTATAAATGAAGCTGCTGCATTATCTAAGGCAATGTTATATTTTAGCCTCTCCCATGTTCTAGAAATGGAAAGATGTTGGCACTAGTAGCCTGTACAATAAACAGAAACCAAACCACATTTGTAGCTGCTTGCTGCAGAATAATGGAAAAGTTGTTAGAGGACCCTGGGGAAGACAGAAGAATGATCCAGAGCCTCCTAGATCCTCTCCTTCCAGGCAGCACACCAAAGGTGACAGAAAGGCTTTTAAACTCAGAACAGCAAGAACTGGTTACAAGTTTATTACAAGTAGAATAATCAATGTTTTCAGTGGAAGAAAGCCAAAGTGATCAAGTGGGACAGAACATAAATAAAAGAGCTTAAAAGCAAGTATCTCCCTAACCACTCATCTTTTCAGGTGTTTTTTTGCTTCTTGTGGATGAAGTGGCTTTCTCTGTTGCATCAAAGCACCATTTCCCCGGTCCCCAAGAACCAGAGACCACCAGAGACCACACTCTTTCCTTGCCTGCAAGAGCCCAGCCCGCTCTTCTCAACGGAACGTGCCACAATGGAGAAAAGACAAATACTGCACATCACACGTGGGAAGGCAGTACAGGGTCAGTACTCAAGACTGGTCTAATCAACCGCCCGCTGACCCGGAGACTGTGCTGCAACTCACCTGCTTCTCATGAAGGCCCATGACCTTCCTTCTTTCTCTGCACAACAGACGCATTCCAACGTCCTGCAGCCAACACTGTCATCAGCCTGTATTCAGCATGGCATTTCAACGGCAAACTCCCAGAGAGCATCATCCACAGTAATGCATTCTCCAACAGAGATGGCAGCGACTCCGACCTCCGTGCCAACAAAGCAGCACCCCTTTGGTGTGTTTACCCTCAAATGCACCATATGGGTTGCTATAACACAGATGATGCTATACCGTAGATGCTATACCATACATTTACAAATGTAAAAAAAAAATTAAAAAATAATCAAATTTGTATGCCAGTTGTCTCACTTCATGCTAAATTAACCCATTTAAAATATTTTATTGTAATTTAGTTGTTCAGAATGCTAATACGGTAACAGCCAAGCTCCACGAGCAAGGAGAGCACCAAGCCCTGGGGCACAGTTGTCATTCTACTGCGGCACCAAGGAGAAAAACCCATCCCAGGTGAGCAAAGCCCACGCTGACCCCTCTCTTTCTAAAGAAAAGTCTATTTTCTTGTCTGGTCTTGAGAGCAGACACTCTAATGATCCAATTGCTTTCCATTTTCCCTGTTTTCCTGAAGCAACTCTCCACTGAAGTCTTAGGGAGATGTCAAGTTGCACCTACGCGCAGGAAAGACAACACTTATTGCCTCGGAAGTTAAACCTTGTTTTCTCTTAAGAAACTTAATGAAAATAATTCTTTTTCAGCTTCTCAGCCTGGCGGCAATCCATGGGGGACCTTGCTGTGCTAGAGGTTCAGCAAGGTGACTTGTTCCTTAAGCACATGTGCCGGCTGCTGCAGGTACCACAGGAGGAGCAAAGCGGCAGCAGAAGTGATGCATTTCTACACAAAAAGGGGAACAAACTGGCTTCTAGGGACACAGCCAAGCCCAGAAAAATGTTTAAGCAGATGAAGGCCGTGGGAAGTCTCCAAATGCTCAGAATTCTGGCTGGCTCTAATCAATATTACCATCTCTCATTTCTGTAAACATTTGTTGTTATGCATTTTGCTCAAACGCAACCTCCTGTTCTCCTTTTAATTTCTCTCACTTTTCCAGTTTTGTTTACGGTGCTTTCACTAAGATGCTGCCATTGCTTACCCTATGTTAGAGGGGCAGAAGGTGGAGGCAAACATTTTTTCCAACTCTTTCTTCTAGACAAAAGCTGAGTATCAGGAAATCCCTTTTGAAAAATGGACTGCAGAAATGGACGGCAGAAATTGCAAGATTTTTTTCCCCCATGTCCCTCCCCCAAGCGCTTAGGAGCACCCCACCGGCACGCGGCTATGTGCTTTGGAGCAATGCTACGTATTCCGTCAGATTTTCTGAACGGCGCTGAATGGCTCACATAACACACCTAGAAAACAGGAAAATCATCAACAAAAAAGGAAAACATACCTCTGCCCTTCTACTTGCATACAAGGGCTTTGGAGTCAAGTATTAGATGCTTTTCTCCTTCTTCCCTGAGCTTCTCCTAAGAGACGTGCAGCCCGATAAACTGAAATCCATTTTTTGTTAATAGAAAAATAGACTTCCAAGTCAAGATCAGCAAACCAGAGTGAAGATAAAGGAATTTATTATCACACATTTACAATAAAATTAGTCAGAAGCCTACTTGGGCTATAATAAATTGCTTCATACTAATTTGAATAACCAGCACCTTGCTGGCCTATGAAGTTTTTCCCCAGGATACAAGGAAAAAGAGGAGCCCGCCATCATTAGACAACTGTCCACAATTTCTATCTCTAGAGGGATTTTATAAATGCTTGGCTGGGAAAATTATGAGTATTAAGAACAAAATGGACAATTGCTTAAGACATCATCTCCATCAGAGCCGACTGCAAGATGCAAAAGGGCCTCCAGGTATCAGGTCCTTATCTGGGACTCTTGGACTACTTAATCATAGAATCACAGAATGGTTTGGGTGGGAACGGACCTTAAAGATCATCTTGTTCCACCCCCTGCCCTGGGCAGGGACACCTCCCACTAGACCAGGTTGCTCAGCTTTCTTCCCTTCTTCAAAAAAGAAAGCATTGATTTTTTCGTCTGAGCTTTACCATTTTCCTCTGTATTGCCAATTAGAGGCCAGCAGAATAGCAGATATTCTGTTAGTAAGATAGATTAGTAAAACAGTATTCACCCAGGAAAGCAGGTCCCTTTTCTTAGCTTAAATAGAATCACAGAATTGCCAAGGTTGGAAGGGACCTTGTAGATCGCTGAGTCCAACCATCAGCCTCACACTGACCTCCTTCCCTTGTACATCCCTAAGACTATTCAACTTTAACAATTAGTAAAAACTGAGAGCAAACGATCCTGAATACCTGAAAATACAGTGTTGTATTGATGTCTTGTAGTTTAACCATTTCTCCAGTAGTATTCTACTACCGTTACACGCACACGCTTCCAAGTGCCTGGCAAACGATTCCAACAGTTTTTGCAGTCACATAGAGACAGAGAAAACAGCCATGAGGATGAATTATTTCCCTGCAATACTGCCACAGTCCAGAACACTCTCATTTCCATCACCCAGACCTTCTCCCTGGCACTTCCTCACCTGCCTCCCGCACCGGGTGATGCTCAGCAGCACCGTGCCAGTGGCCGGGCTGGTCCAGGCCCGTGCCCACACTCCAGGCACTGCTGCGACCACCCAGAACTTCCCTCCACAGCCCTTGACGGTTCAGCAGGAACAAACCATCTCTCTCCCAACCCCAAAACCGCTTCCATCTCTTTTCCCCCGGGGAAGTCGTGCCCTCCGAGGTGAAAGGCTTAAAACACAGCACTGCTGAAGAGGTTCAGCACGAGACTTGTTCTCCTCATCCGTTTCCCCGTCCAGTGGAGCTGGTGACCTTCCTGGCAAGTCACTGCTCCTTCCACGTTCCATCTCACCCCAGGAACAGCCTTCATTTTATGCATATGTTTGAATGAGATTTTAAAAATAGAACTCATGTTTATTCATATGGACATTAGAGATTCTTAAGGACTTCCAAGATGCCCTCTGCCCAGTTTCATTGCTTTCCACAAAGGAATGGTTATTCTCGTTTTCCTGCGTAGCCCGGGCTACGAGGGGGCAAGGCTTTCCATTTCACTAAGCCAAGCAACTTTTAGAACGTTCTCTGTAGACTGAAGAAACAGATGAAGCTGTTTCTTTTGGATTTAAACAATCAGAATTTAGGTAATCAAATTTTAAGCTGTAGAGATAAGCAGGTAAAAACAAGCATATGCTTTGAATTTAAAAAGAGACCAAAGAGTTACAATTTATAATTCCTAACTTTGCTACTGAAAATATCCAACTTCTATTATTTTTCCCTCCAGAGGGAAAAAGCCTGAGAAAGAAACAAAACGTCGCATCAGTCCTCATGTTGTAAGCGGCCGAGGACAGCTTTTCTGGCCCTCCAGGCATCAGCTATGAACACTGCGCTGGTTAAAGCCCGCAGAGAACTTCATCCTGATTTCTCAGTCGCCTGAGACAGACGGACATTTAAAAATCATGCATTTGTTTTATATACCTCAGCGAGTAAATGACATTTACAATACAATAAATCCATCACTGATGGACACGCCTGATCAAGGGATGCAGGTTTCTGTGCTGTAGCTCGTCTGCCTCAATTTTTAAAGACACATACATCAATCTCATTTCATTTTTCTTGCTATTAAGAAGCAAACCACATGATTAGATTTTCATTTATCTCGAAATATTGTTACCATTCTCCAGCTTTACAACAGCCTATTTCTGTCTTTTTTTTTTTTAAATCACATTTCACCATTTGATCAACCCTACCGTTTTGAAAGCTTTTTCAAAGAAACAGCCGGCTGAAGCCAAAAGCTGCATTGTATGAACATTACGCATACAGCCTAAAACCCCCTTCTGAAAGTTTCATCTGGACTCCCAAAAGATTTCAGAAATTCAGAGTATTTACGCAATCACCTTGTGTACTGCTTGACTAGCCGAGTGAAGGGAAATCACTTGTTGTGATCAATTGTGTTCTCCATCTCACCTTGCCTTGACCCCTTTGTTCCTGCATCTTTTCTACGCAGGATATTAAAGAGAATCTGTGTGGTATTTGCCAATAAATTAGTTATATTCTACTGAATTGCTGAGGTAAGGTAAGTTCTTCTCTGTCCTAAATACTTTAAAAAAAATGAAAAAATCAACACAATACATTGAAGCATAAAGAAAAAAGATCTGCAACAATAGTAAACTGAACAGATCAATCCTAGTAAATTGAGTACTCTCTGCGACACATACAGCTAGTGACATTACGTGTTTTGCTGGGAGTGAACACGATGAATGTCAAAACCTATGTCATAGCTTTGCTTTAGAAGCCATGTCTTGTGTGAGCCCAATGTAATATAACGTGCAAACTTCTTGAGATGGGCTCCAGCAAAGCTGTCTGCTCCCCACCACACCTCCAGCCTCGCCCTTCGCTCTGCAGCATCTTCTGTTTTGATGGTGGAAGCCAGCGGAGGGACAGTCTTGACACTGGCTGTGCTGGCGCAGGTGATCCATGGCTCATTTAAAACCAAGGCTGCCCCAGACCAACGCTTAAAGCGTTACTCTCAAAGGCAACTTTGGGAACCAACGTCCTACTGTTTTCTCTTAACGTGGCACCAAGGACCAGCCTCTAGCCCTGGACATCTTCTGAGGGACCCACCCGCATCCATCAGATCCTGACGACTGGTGTTTCCAGCTCTGGTGGGCTCTGGCCAGCAGTTGTGACCACACGCCTGGAGAAGATGCAAATGAGCATCATCCTCCCGTGTGCACCGATTCCTCTGCAAGGGACTGGCGCATTCCGCTGTTTAAATTATTTGCCATACAGCACACACAAAGATGTGTGAGGATCCCTCCTGCTGGCAAGGAATGGAAGTCAGTGTCCTCAGCACCGGGTCTCTCCGCAGGACACCCCACACGCACAGACAGCTTCACAACAGGCATTTCTCCAAAACACTGGAATCCTTCCAACACACGTCCACTCCTTGTAAACATTTTTGTTATGAAATCAGAAGTCTTGGAAATTCAGATCCTCCGTGTAAATAATGAGAACATTATTGAAAATGGTAAGGAAAAGCAATATAGAAGAGCCTCTTCTGTGAGAGGAAATAAATTCATGTGGTTGTCAAGCAAACCAATATATCCACTCTCGTGAGATCCCACCTGGAGTACTGCATCCAGCTTTGGAGTCCTCAGCACAGGTAGGACATGGAGCTGTTGGAGGGGGCCAGAGGAGGCCCCAGAGATGCTGGGAGGGCTGGAGCCCCTCTGCTGGGAGGACAGGCTGAGAGAGCTGGGGGGGTTCAGCCTGGAGAAGAGAAGGCTCCGGGGAGACCTTCCAGCCCCTGCCAGTCCCTAAAGGGGCTCCAGGAAAGCTGGGGAGGGACTCTGGAGCAGGGAGGGGAGCCATGGGATGAGGGGGAAGGGTTTTACACTGCAAGAGGGGACATTTAGGTGAGATATTGGGAAGAAATCCTTTGCTGTGAGGGTGGTGAGCCCCTGGCCCAGGTTGCCCAGAGAAGCTGTGGCTGCCCCATCCCTGGAGGGGTTCAAGGCCAGGTTGGACGGGGCTTGGAGCAACGTGGGCTGGTGGGAGGTGTCCCTGCCCAGGGCAGGGGGGATGGAACTAGGTGATCTTTAAGGTCCCTTCCAACCCAAACCATTCTGTGATTCTATAATTTTATGATTATTGCTGTCATTAATCAGTTGCCCTTTGAGATGAGGGGCGGTCTTGTTTAAAAGTTCTTGCACCCAAGTGGCAACAGCACAACACAAAAGGTATACGCTCTGTTTAAAACTGTCATGCTTGAGTTACCCAAATCAACGTTCTCTCAATACGTTACTTATCAAACAGTGTAGGCTTGGACAAAGCTTCCAAGCTAAGTCAGGGAAAACCAGACTGAGCCACGACCCCATTTGGCAGTTCCAGGAAACTAAAACAATCCAAAAAGCAAAATAAACAAAAAAACTCCAATGCAAAAACCAAAGAGAAAACCCACTATTCCCCCCCCCTCCCCCCGCCTTAAATTACAATTAAACAGTTCTGCAGTTTTAAGTCTCACGGCAAACTGAAAATCCCAGGGCCGGCGACGGCGGCGTGAGTGTGTTCTCCAGTGGAACTGGTGGCAATACCCAACTGGGCAGAGACCCTGCACGGTGACAGGGCCCAGGAGCAGGACGTGGCCGGCTCCCTCGAGGCCGCGGGGCCCAGCTGAGCGCAGGTGCTGGAAGGGACCTGGGGAGGTCCCTGGTCTGACCTCCTTGTCCTGGTTTGAGGACCACCAGCTCCCTCCCAGCCTGAATTACCCTATGTCTTACGCAAGACATTTGGATAGCCTTTTCGACATCACTAAAGCTGGACTTTTTTGACTTTTCAACTCCCTTAAATTAAAAGATATAAAAGCTTAAATCTAAGCTACTATTCAGCTTTCCATTTTTAATAATTTCAGCAGAACATGAACAGCAGAAACTGTGCATCTCTTCAGCTGAGAGCAGCTGAAAGTCACAAGCAATAAAAGTCACTTCAGACATAATATTTTACCTGGAAACAGCGTATTTTCCTATTGTTTAGTATGGCATTTCTAGTTCTATAATTCTTGACAGCATGACAACTGTAGATGTGTATAGCAAGTCAGATTTAGATAAGATGTGGCAAAAAAAATAATTACTTGCCTACTCTTCCTACTGAGTAAAGGGACTCAAGGCTGGCTTCCACGTTTTATTTAAAAAGCAAAGTTTGGAAGACTTCTGAATGTCAATAGTATGATGCATTACATTGACATTTATCTTCCCAAGATTGCAGATACACAGTAAAACCTGAGGGTGATATTCTTCATCTCTGCTGCAAGGTGAACTGTGGGATACCAGGAACACAAGACGCACCTAGCTCTTGCAGAAAATTAATGAAAACTATATTTTTTAGCTGATGCAGACGAGCTGCCTTTATGTTTTTGTTTTCACAACTTTGTTGTGGATTTAACCCTCTGCTGGGTGCTGGATTTTTCAACCTGATGCTCCAGAGTAGGATGGAATCATGTCTACACCCAGTTCACTTCTCTTTCCTTAGAAAATGCACCCAAATGTCAGGCAGAACTCCCTTCCATGGAAGTATTTTCTCCCTCTGGCACCCAATCGTGTGTGCCACTACAGCTGGGTAAGAAAAGGTATTGGGGAACGTGCCAGACTGGTGCTGGCCACGTTTCTTCAGTTTACGGAGAAAATAAATCACAATAAGGTAAGAAACCAACACTTTAAAAGCACAGATGTACAAGGGAGAGGACCGTCGCAGAGATTAACGCGCATTGGGATACAGCCAGCACTGGTTATAAAACATCACAGCTGCCCTAACGGGGCTTTTTCACACGGTTTAAAGTTTCTGTGAGCGCTATAGCCGACAGAGTATAAAAGCAGTCAAGCGGCGTTAAGCTCTGATAAAATTAACAAATGCATGTAGGGGAGAAAATGGATTTCCTAGAGGAAAGTTGTTGGGGTTTGGTGTTAGGCTATGAATAGACCTCCCAAATATACCCTGCTGGAAGGTTTCCAGTTGTGCAGCCAAAGTGACCTACAGAAAGTCAGCTACCGACAGCTACACCCAGGGACGCTTAACGGGCTCAGCCGTAACACCGGTTCTGTCTCTGAAACCTTCGCTTCCTCCTCAGTAAAACTGATTTACTAAAGTGCCTGTGCATTTTAGTAAATGTGTAAAAAGCATATTGCTCTGGACTTAGGAAATCTCAGGTTTGAGAATGAAAAAAGGAGGACGATAAAATGCAATTATTTCTGGGACGCAAAAGCATTCTCATGGATGAACGTTTTAAGGCATCAGAGTCAAGATTATTCAGTTAAGCTATTAAAATGTATTTTTAAAGCACTGACCTAAAAAGTATAATGAATTCTGCTTGCAGCATTATGCTGTTGGTAACATTAAGCAGTACATTATGGTGGTCAGATAATCCATATTAATAGATAAAAGTTCTGCCTGTTTCTTAGAAATTAACAGCTGTGAACCATTCCCGAAATTTAGGATTGCTGGGATTAGACTGCAAACTGCATTTTGACAAGTTATCAGTACGGGCTAAATTCTTGCAAATACCGTGCAAGATAAAACCTGTTCAAAAACCCGTGCAAGCTGCCTCTCCGCTGCAGCAACGCTAACTGGCCAAGTCTGTTGCTGGAAGCTTTGGTGCTTAGCGTTTAAGGCTGTGAAGACTTCTTTAATCGTAGACTTGAATTATACAGTTTAAAATGAAACAGGGTTTTTTTCCCCCCCTCTAAAAACCT
This sequence comes from Stercorarius parasiticus, assembly GCA_013396915.1. Classification (NCBI taxonomy): domain Eukaryota; kingdom Metazoa; phylum Chordata; class Aves; order Charadriiformes; family Stercorariidae; genus Stercorarius; species Stercorarius parasiticus. Next base: position 49,690 of record VWZL01000872.1, on the reverse strand, counting down.
TAGCATTTTATATCCTATGACAAACCAGTTAGAAGATAGATTGCCCAAGCTATTACAGAGGATAAAGTCAAGAGCAGCAGTCTGATCATTTCTCTTTCTTCCTTACTTCCAGATATCTGTATCACTTAATATCTTACAGCAAAGCAAGCAAACTCTTAAGCTGTTGAACAGTGAGTCGTGAGAATAAGCCTAATTAACTCCCCAAATTCCCACAAAGAATGAATGAGGGGAAAAAAAAATGACCAGGGAAAAAAGGAAATACAGTAAGTGAGGCATTCATCCTTCAGCTGAGGATGAGACTGGAATAAGAACCTGGAATAACAGAGATCCATACACCTCAGTACACTAACGTGGACTTGTCACTCCATGATCATCATCAAGCCTCCTGGTAAGGATCCAGTTGTACCTTCATCACCCAATGCAAACATACAGGACTGTTTAAAAAAGTTAATTTTTTTTTTTTTTTTAAAAAGATACTGTATTGTTTCCAGTAAATATAAAAATTATGTTAAGATGTGAAAAACAGTGTCTCGTATGCCTGGCTGTAAGCCCAGCAGCAACAACCTACCGAGGTGGCTCCCCGCCGTCCCCGCGCGGTTCCCCACGCGCAGGTACCCAGCTCAGCTCGGGGTTAGAAATTCGGCACCCCTGGGAAACGTCGCCAAAACAAACACCTCCCGAAGGGGCACAAGGTGTCTCTCAACTGCAAGGTACGTGGGAACGGGAGAAAGGGGAGGCAGGCCAGATGACGTGTGCTCAAGGACAGCAGATTTCAAAGAACTCTAATTGTTTTTTAAAGTAGGCCAACCCCCAGGACATATCCATTTCATCCACAAAAATTAATCCAGCCTGCGCTCCGCCATCCTCTCTTCCCCAGGCCCCTCAGGCATACACAAAGATTAAAGGCTACACGAACCATCCTGGCAGTCTGCTCCCTTTTATCACAAGAGCTTGACAACTCCCCTGTCATCAGCAGCCTCGGCAGAAGATAATAACAGCAGCAAAACGTGTTAACTTCCTGACAGGTGACTGACATGACTATTCGTGGAAAAGGTAAGTCTGCTCTCTCATTCGGCGACCACGTGTCTTACGGATTTTCTCCCTCTGTTTCTCTACACAACATAACGGTGATGGTCCTGACGCTGTGGACACCTACTCATGGCTCTGTATATGAGGACTCATGGGTCTCACCACACATCATTGCCAAAGCTGGGCCAGAGGAACCATTTGCCCCAGGTTTCACCTCAAAGTCTTCTCCCAGTCTTGATTCCAGAGCCATGGATAGATGCTTTCCTTGAGGATGCTTTTTCTGCTGGTGACCCCGAAGGAGGAGCTCACGCCTGGACCTGCTCAAAGAGCTTCACCACCTCACTGTCCAGTCAAGGCTTCTTGGTCTTCCTTAGCCCAACCTTTCTTGTACTGCTTACATCACTAAAAGGCAAGCAAGTGTTCAAGACAAATATTTCAGACTAGTATTGGAAACCATAGAGAGGGACAGAAGACACAAAGGGTCTTCAAATCGTAGCCACTGAGATCACACAAATGCATCCCAGAAACTAATCTGCAATCTGACTTCAGACACCCAGGGCTGGAACACTTCCACAGAGAGCACTCAAGAGCGCTGTACACCCTCAGGAAACCTCATGCCATAGGAGTATCTTACATGGGGTGATATACCAGCATTTGGAGGTGAGGATCTCCAAAAAGCGATACACGAGGCAGCAGAAGATTCCCCTGCAGGAGCAGGGCCAGAGGACACCTGCGCACCGTCCTCCTGGGCTGGAGAGCTGCTGGCTGGGACTCTCTGGTCGCAGGCAGGTGATGCACTTACAGACAATCACAAAAAGCTCATGTTCCATCAAAAGAAGCACACAAGCAACCCCCACCTCCCACCCCTCTCCACCTCTGCAGATCACCGCGGTATTGTTTTTAAGCTAATCACTGGTGAAGGTCCTGGTTCTGTGCAGGAGGAACGTGTTTCATAGAGGGCAGGGAAATAAGGGTGGAAAACATGGAATAGGTGAGAAAAAACCCAACATATTTCATAGCTGCTGTTCAGAGCTTCTCAGAGGCTCTGGCATGTTCGAATAACCCGGCGGGAGATGGATTAGCAGAGCCGGAGCAGGTGAAGCAGTCTCAGGTGTGTGATAAATGCACCACTGACACATGGAGGGCTTATAAAGACATATATTATGAGCCCTGAAGAGCTGACTTCAAGGCCTCATTTAGAGTGTAGCAAATCTTGTTCCAAGACTACAGCATGCAGAGAATAATTTATTTTCTCTGAAGAACACGTTATCTCAATATTGTCTTTCTTGGTCTTCCTTCCTCCGTAGGAAGGATAGAAAACCCCCGACATGACCATCCCAGACGCTTTTAACGGGTCGCTTGGTTACTTTTTTAGTTTTGCTTCAAAACGTTATTACAGATGAGGCATTTTCGACAGCCAACGTAAACTGATAAATACCTCTTTCTTTGACATATCTAGAATTCTTATTAACTAGCTCAAAACAAAGAACAAAGACATTGCTTAAATATCTCAACTCCATAAAGGCAGGAACTGAGAAAAAAAACTGGGGTGCTGCTACGCTTCAGCCCTATAGAAATGCTGTTGCTTGGGTTTTTAGTCATCCTTAAAAGGCAAATCTTTTACTACAGGTTAAAAGCAAAGCAAATTTTAATCCCCAAATTGTGACAAAAATGTTCAAATATGAAAAAAACTACATACAATTTTATTAAAAGTGTATTTTTTCTAAAGCACACTATTTAACATAATACTTTCCGCCTTATTAAAAAACCCAACTGTATTCACTCAAGTCAGAACAGTTTCTGCTGAGCCCTTTTCATCGCCAATTTTTTAAGAGACAACAAAATAAGTAAGAAACTTTGTGGGCTGAGCACCATCTGCTTGTGCTTTAATTTCATTAACAGTTATATTTTTGAGACCTGCAACTGTAAAGAAAGTTTTCCAAACGTAAACAGCGTGCGTTTTTACCTGGTACCTTCTGCCACCTCTCCCCTGCTGCTCGGGGTTTACCGCACAGCAGGCCGGGCCACGCCGTTTGCAACCCAACCTTCCAAAGCCAAATAAGCCGTAGCTCAGGAAAGCCACAGCAGTTCTAAAAACGCACATTACTGGAGCCAGCAGTTAGAATGAAGGATTCGAGAAGGCACGGGGAGAGAGAAACTTAAAAGAAATATTGACCACCACAGAGCAGCAAACAATTAGTTTATCGTAACAGAGAGGGGGGGAAACAAAAAGCAAGTTGTTTTGTGAGCTGCAAGAAAGCATGGTTATGCATGCTCAATTCCTGCTTAAGACAACCCTTTTTTAAGCATCCTCTCTTTGTTACAAAAAGTAGCCATTTCTGTTTTAGTAATAACGCATGTATGTAGCCCGGTGAGAATAATATTTTTATTCCCAGCTGGGAAGTCAGCGGGTTTTCAGAAAACAGGAATTCTGTGCTATAAGCTGCATCCCTAGGAAAGCACCAACCTCTTTCAAAACCGGCTCGTGCCAAGCAAAGAAGCTGTCTTCTCAGCTTTCAGAGCTACCGATGCAGATGGCATTCCAGCCAGTCAGCAAGCATTTCACGAGCCTTGGGTCCCGAGCAGGGGGAACACAGTAAGGACGTTTATTTGAAAAACAAAGGTGCAATACAGGTATTGGCCTCTGTATCTATTTACAATTATTAATAACGGAACACCCCTTTTCCACAAAAATGCGTATTTCCCAGCAAGGAAGAGGTTACAATTAAGCTGATAAAACCCAATCTAAAAGTCTGCTATAAAGCACAACCTTAACCTTTGGTTTAAGTTTACAGAAATCTACCGAGTTTAATTTTTTTTTTTTTTTTTTTTCCCCCTCTAAAACCTGTATGAGGCGAAAGGCCAGAATAGCCCCAAATGCAAGCCTGAGGAGCATGGGGGAACCTCGTCCCCAGAGCGCTGCCGCAGCCCAGAGCACATTCAAACAAGACCAATTCCCTTTAATTCACAAAAAGCCTAAAGAAAAACTGATGGAGGAGGCGGCCTTTTAAGCAGCATGTTGCTATTTTTAAACTAATCGTTCAGAGCAGCCGTTTGTTTTCCATACTTAGGGAGGAAATCTAGTAATTAAATGTAACCGTTGCCAGACTTGGAATCCTTCTCTCGGATTGTATGGCCCAGTTTCTGTAAAAAGCA
>VWZL01000872.1:3097-38559 GCA_013396915.1 Stercorarius parasiticus | reverse complement strand
TGCGAAGGCTGAGCCCCAGCCGTGGGGGGGCTCCGGGGGAGCAGAGGAAGGGCGAGGACGATGTTATCGGCACCGGGCTCGTGGCTGTTCCGTTGATAATTTTCTGCACAGTGATTTCGGCGCCCCGTCCCCCGCCCCCCCGCAGCGGTCCCCGCTCACACCCACACGGGCAAACCCACGGCGCCAGACCAGTGCTCCCAGTACAAAGCTCCTGCCTCTCCCTGTGCCGTACCACCCGCTTGCTTTGGCGTTTTTCACTTCTGTTTCTGGTGTGCGCTGGGAGGATCTATAGGTCCCTTCCAGCCTAAGCCATTCCATGATTCCGTAATTCTATGGTACCGGATCCGGGGATCCTGAACATTAACGTCCAACGATAACGTGCTGTAGAAATAGACCAGGATGTGTCCCGCGGAGCAGGATGGCTTTGGAGGAAAAGCCCCACACCTGAGCGACCTTTGCAGCGGGACACGCCTTGGCACACGCCTTTCTTTGTTCACGCAGCTCTCGCCGCTGCGCTGGCACCCGGGGGGTTTTCTGTGACATCCTGGTGTGAGGCATAGGAAAAAAATAATGTTTAAAGCATGGGTGACAGCTCAAATCCTTACGAGTGTGTGCCTGGCTCCCCAGAGGGGATCCCGCAGCCCCCCCACTGCCCGCAGTGGCAGTAACCAGACCAAGGTCCCAGCTCTGGGGCACCAACAGCAGGACACGGAGCTGTTGGAGCGGGGCCAGAGGAGGCCCCGGAGATGCTGGGAGGGCTGGAGCCCCTCTGCTGTGGGGACAGGCTGAGAGAGTTGGGGGGGTTCAGCCTGGAGAAGAGAAGGCTCCGCGGAGACCTTCCAGCCCCTTCCAGTCCCTAAAGGGGCTCCAGGAAAGCTGGGGAGGGACTCTGGAGCAGGGAGGGGAGCCGTGGGATGAGGGGGAAGGGTTTTACACTGACAGAGGGGAGACTGAGATGAGATGTGAGGCAGAAATTCTTGGCTGTGAGGGGGGTGAGCCCCTGGCCCAGGTTGCCCCGAGAAGCTGTGGCTGCCCCATCCCTGGAGGGGGTCAAGGCCAGGTTGGACGGGGCTTGGAGCAACCTGGGCTGGTGGGAGGTGTCCCTGCCCACCTGGGGGAGGACACCGCGCTTCTGCTCTGCTGTCCCGCCTGCCTGTCCGGCCCCCCCACAACAGGGAGCGTCATCCGCCTTTTCTTCTCCCGCACTGGGCGTGCAGTCTGACTCCAGAAGTATCCAACCTTGGAAGTAGGTTTTTTCAGTTTTATCCTCATTACTGATGTGCTGAAGTTTCAAATTCTGCACTTTGGAGATTTTCCTATGTAGTAAAGTGCCCAGAAAGACCTGCAGAACGTAGTTTAGCTCTTGCTAAATTGATACCGGCTAAGACAGAAAATTCAAACTCAAGTTGGCTTTGGACTGCCTCCAGTAACATTCAAAACCGCTTTAAAAAGTCTTTTACGACCTGGAGAGGGAGAGAGGAAGGGTTAAACAGGATTTTTTTACCTCTCTCAGTTGCAAAATACTGTATAAACCATGATGCTTGTACTACCCAGCCAGCACTAAAACAAGACAGAGTCCTGACTGTCATTAGGGAGTTAATCAACCCCTGTTAGACTGATATTCTGTCATTCAGACGCTTCCAACAGACTGGCAACTGTCTGGCAACTGTCACAATGTTTGTATCTACATGTGGACGTGTCTGCAGCTTGCTGCGCGGAAATGGCGTGTTCACTTCTCCATGTGTAAATACCCGATGGGGTTTAAGTCATTTCAAAGCCTTGCGCCTTGAACCCGAGCCCCGGGGTGACCTGGAGGTGAAGGATCCGATTAGCGATGCCCTAAGCCCTGTGGCAGCTGTGGGGGATTTGGGGGATGGGGACTAGAGCCAACGGCAAGATCTCATGAGGCGTCAGGATCTGGCCATGCCTCTTAACACTTGTCCAGAATCACAGAATCACAGAGTGGTTTGGGTGGGAAGGGACGTTAAAGCCCCCCCAGTGCCACCCCCTGCCCTGGGCAGGGACACCTCCCACCAGCCCAGATTGCTCCAAGCCCCGTCCAACCTGGCCTTGAACCCCTCCAGGGATGGGGCAGCCACAGCTTCTCTGGGCAACCTGGGCCAGGGGCTCACCACCCTCACACGGCAAGGAATTTCTGCCTCACATCTCATCCAAATCTCCCCTCTGTCAGTGTAAAACCCTTCCCCCTCGTCCCATGGCTCTCCTCCCTGCTCCAGAGTCCCTCCCCAGCTTTCCTGGAGCCCCTTTAGGGCCTGGAAGGGGCTGGAAGGTCTCCCCGGAGCCTTCTCTTCTCCAGGCTGAACCCCCCCAGCTCTCTCAGGCTGGCCACAGTAAAGCACTCTGCTTGTTATTTGACGCAAGGTTTGAAAGGAAATTCCTACAGACTTTTGTAGCCATCAAGATGAAAAAGATGTAGTACAAAGTTCCACAACACTACGAGCTGCTGTAGAGGTTTCGGTGTACATACATCCCTCAATCTGCTCATCTGCGTGTTTTTTTCTGACAACACGTAGGTCTCCTTTGTAAAATCTCCAAGTCAGAAACCAGCTTCTCTTTCTACTGAGTGCAGTGAGCACAAAGCACAAGTGGGTTTTTCCACATAAATAGGTTCTTTAGAATCAGCAGTGAATTGTAGACCTCGAGCAATTTCACTTACCTTAGAAGTTTCTAGATTTAACTACCAACACTTCATGTAGTGCAGTATTTCACTACGTGAAGTGTTCAAGGCCAGGTTGGACGGGGCTTGGAGCAACCTGGGCTGGTGGGAGGTGTCTCTGCCCAGGGCAGGGGGTGGAATGAGATGGTCTTTAAGGTCCCTTCCCACCCAAACCATTCTGTGGTTCTATGATTTACTCTAGGCTTCATGTAACGGCAAACTGGGTCATGTGTTGGTGAAAGAAGAAAGTGCTGGGAGAAGCCAGCTGGCAGAGAGTAACCCGCTTCCCTCAGCTGCAGCCCCTCAACCCAGGCAACACCTCTGCTCCGGCGAGAACTTCCAGCTCCATGCGATCCCGTTCCGCATCCCTGCTGCCCTTCCCTGCTCCACTCCTGGCACACCTAAGGCTATTTGGGTTTCCGTGGTCACCTCCGAACAATGCTCAGGCAGATTTCCATATTGCTCCTCCAGGTGTAAGGCGTGGTGGCCGCTGGCGCTGGTGGGACACTCATGCCGTGCATTAGCCCAATGGCCAATCTTCGTGCCGCATGTTGAATCCTGGGGTGTCCAGGTGGAACCCAAGACAGTCCTTTCCCGGTTGGCGTCGGAAAAGGTGGAACCCAAAGGTGTGGCTGGAGAAGCCTGCCCAGATCTACCTTAACTTCTGTGAAACAGCTCATGCTCCCCTCCAAAACCATCCCCAGCGCCGGGGGATTTGCAGAAAGATTTGGGATCAATGAAGGGGTTACTGCTTGGAATGATCCAGAAGGGCAGAGTTTGGCCTACACTACCGTGAAGATAAAGCCATACACCAAATATTTACAATGCATGTATATTTAACCTCAGAGTTGATAAAAAGGAACTGAAGTATGGGTTTTTCAATTCCTCCTAATTTCTGGGATTGTTTTAAGTGTACTTTAATCAAATAAGTGGCTCTTGGTAATACTTGACACATGCTTTTGCAAACGAGACTGAGACAGTTTTGTGTTCAGGATCTCTAGTTTTGGTACCGTCCTTCCTGTAATTCTCAGTTCTCATTTAGGAACAATTTCTTCACCCAAAGGGCTGTCAAGCATTGGAAGAGGCTGCCCAGAGCAGTGGTGGAGTCGCCATCCCTGGAGGGATTGAAAAGCCGGGCAGACGCGGTGCTGAGGGACGTGGGGCAGTGGGGGTTTGGGCAGGGTTATTTTTACGGTTGGACTTGATGATCTGAAAGGTCCCTTCCAACCCAGGCGATTTTATAATTCTATGATTTATCCCTCTTTTTTTTTTAAGCCAGAGGTTTAGCAACGTGTGTCCTACCAAAAATGATCCTTCGGTATTTCAGGATTTGAACGTGATTTTGGCAGGGCGCACTTTGCCTCCTTTGCTTTTCCTGCCACTTCTGTGGAGAAGCCGCGATGGAGTCCCTGGCGCTACATTCAGCCCCCGTCCTCCTGCCGTGGCCACTCAGCCAGCATCACCTCCAGCTCCTCTTCCCTTCTCCCACACAACAGCACCGAGCGAGCTCGTTATTTTGTGCTGGCTCTGTATTCCCCACGTGTCCCGAAGGCTGGAATGTAAAAAAATAAATCCATGTATTATTTTCCAGCTGCACTTTCTGGTGTCGAGTACCGATCGATGTTTATGAACGATGTTGTGTTACTAATACTGCTGTTGTCTACAGAACTCTGACCTCCTTGGGAGTTGCAAGTCCTCAGAATATCCCCGCTGTGCCGAGCGTCGACAACCCCGCACAGGTTTAGATCTCCTTAAAAGAGCGGAGGGGATGGTCTGTCAGGGGGGTGTTCCGGTTCAAAGAGAATTGGAATCATTCTAACCGTAGTTTTGCCATTTTAAAAATAAAAGCAATATATATATTTTAAACGGCTTCTTTTAGGAACCCTCACCTGTATTTTCAGCCGGATACAAGTGTAGGTAGTCATGTATCTCAGGTCCGGAAAATATCCTTTTCCAAGGTGTCGTATTTCTGAGCGCTTTGAACAGGAATTAACTCGCCTCGTTTCCTGAATCTAGGGCAGAGAAAATTGAAATAGGTTCTGGCAATTTCTGTTATGCTCAAAAAATGAATGGTGTAAACACCCACATCGCAGATGCGGACTGACTTTTCCAAAAAAACGTCTAAAATATAGTAAATTAGTGGAGTTAATTCAATGACATTTTCAGTCTGAAAAAGATCCACAGTGCATTTGAGGCACAAAAGGGAACATTTTACAACTCTAAATTAATTAGATTCTCATATTTCTGTGGACTTTTACTATTTAGTGATTACTATTCAGTGACAGTGCTATTAGTGATGTTCACTAATAGTGATACTATTTAGTCATTTACAATTTAGTGATTTAGACTGCTGAGAGTCTAACAAATAACCGGCAACTCGGGCACTGTCGATTCAGTATCATACCTGCTGTATCAGCTGTGAACCTTCGATAGGTTTGATAGCTTTTTCCCCAGGATGTATTCTGTTAATGTTGTTCAAAATGAAACAAAACCCGACCACTGAAGATACTAAACGCTTAAAAAGCATGGGATAAGTTAAATAAAGTCAATGTGTCAAAGCTGAGCAAGATAAAACCCTTTGAGGCTGCATAGATGGATGAAAAAAGACACTCGGAGGTTGGTACGTGGAAGGGCAAGGAGGTGTGAGAGCTGCTGGTCCCTCAACCGTATCTCGTGATGTTCCTTCACGTGGTCACAGGGAAAGTCAGCAAAGTGCTATTTCAGAAAATACATACGTAAAAGGTCAATGAATAAATCCTATCAAAGTCCAGTCCGGTAGATAGGTTCGTACATTAACATTGAAGTAATGGCAACGGAGTGCCATCCCCAGGGTCAGTCAGACTCCGATTGTCAGGGGGTGCCGGGGGCTGGGGACGGCGGCAGCAAGGCTGTCACCGTGAGTCCTGGAAGGTTTGCGGCACGGAGCCTCCATCACAAACCGATACCTGGAAGCTGGGAGCCTCGGCAGCCATCGATGACTAGCGCGTTGCCAGACAGCTCTGAGCTCGCTCATTTTTTTGCAGATTTCATAAACTCCACGTTCGGTACCGCACGCGGGTGAGAAGCAAGGCCAGGGCGAGGAGCTGCCCCTCCTCTTACCGAGCTGCCGCTGGGAGAGAAATTCTTAAAAAGTAGATTATTCCGATTCTTTATCATCTAACAGCAAGTTTTATCGATTAATAATTCAATGAATCGATTACGTTATAAAAGGCCTGTTTTGTGGGAATTGCTTGTGCAATTGCAGGCAACAGCAGCTGTTGGATCATAACGCTGCACACAATCAGGTCTTTTCCCAAATACAATCACGATGAAACAGATTCCGTAAGGGCTTCAGTACGACACGCAGACGCTTCATTTTGGGGAAGTTCCTCCCTTTTCTCAGGCCCAAAGCTGCATACAGATGGTAAGAATTAAACAATTTCCAACTTGCACAGTTTTTGCTCAGGTATCGATAGAAGTACTTCTTTTGATTATTTTTTGGGGTTTTTTGAGCATATTTCCCACCCTTTTCCCAAACTGAAAGTTTGACGAAAAAAACCCCAACCCCAAAAAACCAACTTAAGAGAAAAAATTCCCAGATCTGTCAAAAAGACTTTGAAATGAAGGTGAAGAACCGCAATAAAGTCATCATCTTGGCACGCTGAACTCCGTTGGATTTTAGTCACCTGTGACCAGTAACAGCGACAACGGCGGGATCTCGTCCTTCGTCAAATACGGGGGGTTTCCGCGTCTCCCAGGTCACTACCATTCAACTCCCTTTTCTAACGTCGAACTGCAATGACTTCAAAACTAGTTGGCCGAGTGTTCCTATTAACTTTTCCAACTATTTCCAACTATTCCAACTCTTTTCCAACTATTAACTCGTCAAAAAGTTTCTGAAATCCCCAGGTGCAGGCAGTCAGCAGGAAGCAGATCTCTAGACTGTACTTTTGTTTTAATTCTGGCTTTACTGCATTTTTGTCCCGAGTAGTTTGACCGACTCAGGGACATCACTGGGGTTTAGAAGTTAGTCGGAGTTTACAGCGTAAGCGGGAAAACATTAATTGAGTTTTGTCCTTAAAAAAAATAATCAATTTACTTCACTGGTTGCAACTTGGAAAGCACGCTTACAGAGCAGAAGACTATTCCAATTAACAGCATTTCAAATTAAACTGAAGAATCGCTGATTTATTCTTATTCCTGTTCCCTGGCTTTTTGCGGAATGAAAGCTGTTACTGTAAACCTTAGGCCAACGTGAAGCTGATTCTACTCTGTTCCTTTGGCATACTGGAATATAACTGAAAATGAACACAGCATCTGTGTAATTAATTCTTTTTTTTTTCCCATAGAAGCGATGGGAAAACCGTTCCTCCCCACGTCGGTCAGCTCTGATGCTGGCTGGCCTGTGTCGAGGCCACATCTAATGAATCCCGGAATATTCCCTCCCTGCTGCATTACTTCTCCCACGGAGACCTGGTAGGGAAGGTTTTTACCTTAGGTGAGGAATTTCCCTTTTCTAGAGGCAAATGGGCATTGTTTTTTCACTAACTATGTAACCTTCAGGCACCCACCAGCCCCTGGAGCCCTGAGGATATCCTCAAGTGTTCAGCAGGGGTGAATTCCTTCGCTTGGAAGTAGTGGAATGTTGCCGCTGATTTAAACAGAGCCAAGATTTCACCTCCTGTTGGTTTTGGGATAAGACTTACCAGCTCTGGCCATCTCCACTCTAAATCTGACGCTGCTGTTCAAAAGAATAATTTTTTTTTTTTCTTTTTCTAAGCCAAACACGTATGCGAGTTGTTTAACCAAATTAAGACCAGGAAATAGAGGAGAGCTGCAAAATAAATAAGAACGTCACCCCGAAGGCTGGTGCAGCTCCGGAGTCGAGCGGCGGAGGTGTGTTTGTGCTTTGGGAACCCACCTCCCCCCGGGAAAGGCTTCAATCCAGAGCAGCGCAGGGGAGACGTAGCTGGAGACCAGGGAAAAATAATCCAGCTTGCATGTTCTGTACATCACAATAGCAACGCACAGTGGTGAAACCAAAGCATTAATTAGCAATGCTAAATTCATATGCAATTACGCGAGGGGCTGGGTGTTTCCGGAAGCGCCACGTCTGCGTCCTGAGGGCAAAGTATTGTGACTTTTAAAATCAACGCTCTATAAACATGCATTCATCTGCTTTGCGCAAAGTCAGATGACTTTTTTTTCTACCTGATGATAAGGTACCAGAAGACAAGACAACTTATTCCTTGCAGAACAAGAAATACCTGTTATTGGAGATCTATTAACGTGCGCTTCAAACATCGGCCAAGAAGAGCACAGACATTTTTGTAGTGGGCGAGGTATGTGTTTTAACCCACCCTCCGCTTTTCCAATTACGTCCTTACAATCTCCTTTATTTAAACATCAAAAGGATTTTCTCTGCGCTTGACACAGCACTGTTGTCAAAAATCCTCATTTAAATGCTTCTACTGATACCTTCAGAATTATGTAATATTACATATGTAAATAAGATGCAGATTTTTCACATACTTGTTTTCCTTTCCTGTGTGAGCTGATTACTAAAGCAGGAAATGCTATTCATAAATACCAACACATTAAAAAATCCACATTGAGAAGCTTTGGGGTTTAATTTCACTTGAGAAATACTCAAATCAGTACCAACCATGAGTTTTGCCTGAACGAAGGTTTACCTGCCCTTCAAATGTGCGGCCGTGGGTCGGCTGATGACTGCATTAGCGTGCCTCACACCTCCATGCCCTGTTTTAGAAGTCGTCCGGTGTTTTAGCTCGCATCAGAAGCAGGAAAGCAGATTTTCTTGGATGAGGGATGAGCGCACCTGCAGCGAGAGTCCATTTAGCTGTATCCCGTTTCATACCAATGCCGTGAGAGGGTCAGACCCACTGCCCTGCGCTTAATGATTTAGGATGGACCCACAGATAGGTCATAAAATAATGTCATTTTGACAAGTTAAAAAATGCTCACGGGCTGGTGATGTGATATTAATAATATCCCAAGTTAGTGTGAGGCGTCACGATTCATAGAGCCACAGAATCATAGAACGTGTTGGGTTGGAAGGGACTTCTAAAGGCCATCTAGTCCAACCGCCCTGCAGTGAGCAGGGACATCTTCAACTACCTCAGACTGCTCAGAGCCTCATCCAGCCTGGCCTTCATTTTACTCTTCCACCAAGGTCCCTACTGTGACACGGGACTTCTCCACGGGACAGGGACTCCCATCTTCTTCATTGTGGCCCACGTTTCTGGCTGTGGCTCAGGGTCCTACAGCCACACGTGGCAGCAGTAGTGCAGGTATTTTGGTCACGCAGCTGAATTCAGAGCTGAGGGATGAGCTACATTTGAACGAGTGTTTCTAGCAGGGATGGGCTTCCTGATGCTATGCAACAAGGTGCCAGAATGAGCTCGATGGCTTAGGATAGAGTACAGTTATTGAGAGATCACAGCATGCCCATCCTTGTGCTTCAGGGATGCTACCCCTCCTTGTGCCTCCCCACTCAGGTCAGACGCTGTACAGGCTGGGCCTTGGTGGTGGTGCCACCAAAAGGTTCTCTAACCTCCTCATTCCCTGCCGTGCGCAACGCCCACTACGCAACCCAATTTTCACCACTTTTTTCTGACCAGCCTCTCAAATTCATGCGCCTCAAGTAGCTGAGCAGGCTGTAGACTATTAGCGAAGGCTACAGTTTGTGGAGTTAACGATTGTTTCCGTACCAGCTTGACGAGACGGAGAAAGACGGGCACTGGAGAGGGGAGGCATTTGCGTGGGCTAGTCAGGCTCTAATCTCTGAGTTACTGCCCTGCACACAGCAGAACAACACAGAGTTCTTAGTCAAAAAGTGCATTAGTCAAGTTAACTTAAAAATTTCCTACATTCAAGAATCTGGATTTTAGACTCTGTTAGGCATAAATTGGAGTACCGACAGAAGTTAATTAAACAAGTAGTTACTGCTTTGCAACCCAGACAAAGATGCACTATTAGGCAGGAGTGATCAATGGCTTGCGCTCCCTGAAAGATTAAGTGCATGTAGTACATGTAAAATGTATGCAATTACCTTAAAAAGAGCTTTTATGCTTTTACGATTGGCTGCACAGCTTGAATTGTTGTTGAAAAATTAAAACAGTTCATTGTGTGCCTCCCAGAAATGGCTTCATCTGGTGACGGTCTCCTCTCTGATCATTCAAAGCTTTCACCAAATCCCTCCTCTCCCGCTACTGCCCTGTTGTTCATCTGTCGTTCTTCCCTCCCCCTCAGAAAAAGGGTTGCTTTGTACAATAGAAGCTCCTCATCAGGCTCCAACCTCGACACTAGGATTCCTGGTTTCCTGGCCAATTATCTGGGTAGAGTTAAATGATTCTCTCCATTCTCCGCAATAACCCCCATGATGAAGGCAAGCGGTTCATCCCGCCCCGCGGTGCATGGGGAGGAAGAGCGGGAGCATCAGCATCTACCCTCGCTACACAGACTAGGAGAAATCCAGACCTTTCCACAGCTCCCGGTGCCGCAGCCTCCTCCCTCCTACTTGCTCCTGGGGGGACCCTCTGCCGGTGCTCCACTGAACCTCCAGCACTTGGGGGTAACACCAGCCCATCACTGCGGCATCCCGGGACCTGCTGGGAAAGCCAAAGAACAGCAATTCTGCAGTCAGTGTCTCTCACCGTTCCAGAGCTTCTGGTGGGCAAAGTCCTTGACAAGTACCCGTGTGCTGCCCAAGTTGGGGTCCACCTGCCTTCCTCACACCCGTCCCCGTATTAAACGTACCGGCACCAGGACCCTAAAGATGGGCAAGTTCTCACACAGGTGGCTGAACACACCCCACTTTCCACCAAGTGTAAGCTCAGGGCTTCTGGGGACAATCATCCTGATGAGTTTTGGGCCGAGCTAGGAAAGATGGTGCTTTTTTGTTTGTTTGTTTCTTTTGACATAATAAAGATGTGCCGTCCATTGCTGGTTATCCCAGATCCGCAGCACTCTCCTGTCATATTTATTGAAGTTACACAGCTAAGGACCGGCGGTATGTAAATCAATCTGGAAATTCTTAGCAGATGCGTCTGGTTTTCTTCATTCTCCCGTGATGTCATGTTTCAAATTCAATACGTTATTTTACGTATCCTGCTGACAGTGTTTATTTTTACGCCCACGAGACTCGCAGCGCTTGCCCGTTCTTCCCCGACGCGGCGCTGCCTCGCTGGAGCAATGAAAATGAAATAAGAGTCACCGCAGAAATGACTCTGCTTCACGTCAGGACAGAGATTCCCTTCCCTTCCCCCCCCAGGTTTTAACATTCACATCATCCTGCTGCTTTAAGGGCGCATTTGAAACCGAGTTTCACGCTCGCAGTCCATCCCTAAAGCAGTAATAAATCCTCGGACGAGTTTTGTTTTCGGTACACCGGGTTGCACGGCGAGGCACGGCTTCCATTACTGTTAAGTTGCTTAATTCCCTCAGAGCCCTCGGGCTGAAATACCTGCAGCCCTTCGGTACCACTGACTGGGTACTTCATCTCTGGAAATATAAGTACCTTTTGTGCATCAAAGATGATACGCTATTTTTTTTCCTACTTGTATTTTAATAAGCTTCCATCTCTATTTTTACCCAATCATTCTGAAGGTCCACAGGCCAGATGCTGAATATGTATAAACCATGCAGCTCCAAATACATCAAAGAAACTATATTCATTTGTCCCAGGATTTGGGTTCCTGTTTCCAGTTTTACCAGACTTTTCTTCAACTAATCTTGCAAATGCCTTAACCACATCCACTTCCTACTGTACCCTCTCAATCCCTTTCAATTACCTCCTTCTTAACGTATAACCCCCCCATAATGCTTTCCTTCTAAATCCTTTTCAATCCTATTTTTTCCTTCTTCGTGTTTTTTTTTAAATTAGCTAATTGTTAGAAGCATTTGTAACTCTTTGAAACTGTACTTCTGAACGCATTGTGGTATGTTGACTCTAAGGGCTAAACTTTCTAAGCGGCTTTCAGAATAATGAGATTTGTGTGCATGACTCCCTTGCACCGCTTTAAAGATTTAAAGACCTTTTAAAAAAAATCAGTTTCTTTGTGCTGCTGGCTTGTAAACACCGTGCTCAGAGCACGCATCCCTTGCAGCGCGGTTGTCCTTTTCTCTTCCAAGGCGCTTGCTGTGCTTGAAGAGCTTGTGAACGTACAACCTCCGTGGTCAACGCTGTGGCCCGAGGGTGCGGGTGTGCGGTCCCCAGCAGCTGCTGCCGTGCTGGGCAGGGTTTGCCAAGCTGCACTTACCACTTGCGGGCGTAAAATATTTGCACAAGGCGTTCCTTTACCGGGAGGTGCCTTCTCTGCCTTCGCATGACCAACATTGCCACCGATAAGCGCCAGCAGCTTGCAGAGGTCTTCTGTGCAGTGTATGCGGCAGTAACTTGTAGAGATCTTGTGTAAAGTTTCAGCCCAATCCACAATGGTAAACTCACATGCCAGATTTTTCAAGTTAGCAGTGCCTAAAATGTTGACCTGAGTCCTGCAGGCTGGCTTGGTGGCCGCAATTGTTCCTGACATAGCCTGTTACACTTTGTATTATTATTTGACATGGAGTTTGATGGCAAGTAAGCCTGCCTGGCAGCTGACTGTTGCCCGCAGGATGCTTGACCTGGTCGTTGGGGTTGGGTTTGCCAAGGCTGAGCGTGGCTGCGCCATTCCCTTTCCCACGGGCGGTGGCACAGCTCTGCCCGCGTGCCCCGTGGCTGCGCCAGGTGGGGTGGGTCGGCTTCCTCGGCCATGCTGCCTGTTCTGGGAGCGTTTGCGCTGCCTGAGCTCAGCCTGGTGCTCCTCCGTCCCTCTGCCACCCAGGGCTTGCCCCCATGGGAGCAGGGCCACTGCCGGTTCTGCTCCTTCCCCTGCCTCCTCGGCACGGGCCACACCAGCTCTCACCCTGCTCTGCTCTCCAGAGACAAACCACCCGCTGAAGCACTTTGCATCCCCCAAAAGCATATTCTTCTACCGCTTCCTCCATGTACCACATTTTGACTTCCAAGTTTTTTTGCCTCACTGGCAGCTTTCTGGTTAACTAGCTGCTTCCGTTAATAATGAGCTGTGTGAAACACAATTACAGATAATTGGAGAGTAAGAATGCTATGCAAGTCTCCTGGAAGGGACAGAAGAAGAAAAAAAATAAAAACCTATCTATTTCACAGATGGCCTCACTCACCCTCCCCTCTCCTCGGAGATTATGGAATCACAGAATCAGAGTGGTTTGGGTGGGAAGGGACCGTAAAGCCCCCCCAGTGCCACCCCCTGCCCTGGGCAGGGACACCTCCCACCAGCCCAGGTTGCTCCAAGCCCCGTCCAACCTGGCCTTGAACCCCTCCAGGGATGGGGCAGCCACAGCTTCTCTGGGCAACCTGGGCCAGGGGCTCACCACCCTCACAGCAAACAATTTCTGCCTCACGTCTCATCTCAGTCTCCCCTCTCTCAGTGTAAAACCCTTCCCCCTCGTCCCATTGCTCCCCTCCCTGCTCCAGAGTCCCTCCCCAGCTTTCCTGGAGCCCCTTTAGGGACTGGAAGGGGCTGGAAGGTCTCCCCGGAGCCTTCTCTTCTCCAGGATGAGCATGGGACTTTTATGACAACCCTGTTATCATGAAGTCATCCCTAAGTCATCCTTTGATAACCAAGGTACTAAGGCTGGCAGTTACACGCTGCCCGAAGCTGTGTAAGTGTATTGGCTTTTCCATAATTAAGATGGTCAATAGCCACTGATTGGATTTATCTGTCCCCTGAAGAAAACAAATGAATAAATTAAACGGTTAGCTGCAGACTTCTTCAAGACCCTGGAAAATGTTAGGGCTACAAGAATCGCATGTATTACATACAGATGAAAAGCTGAACGCCAGACAGAAAGATAAAACTTAAAGAAAAGTTAAGGCTGCTGAGTATTTCCACGCGCTAAGGTGTTTAGAAGGCTTCATTTTTCTCTATGCTCTATTTCTTCCTTGTAACAACTATGCTTTTACAATTATTTTTTAAATCCCCGACTTCTTAGTAATACAGCTGTAACACCAAGCGTGTTCTGTAGGGATTGTGAAGTGGTTCTGTGCCTAGCAGGGACCGGGAGCAGAGGCTGCGGTACGAGGATGTGGCCGAATACTCAACCCGCATTCCCATCCAGCACCTTGTAGTTTGTCCTCTTTAAATACAGAGGGATGGGAGGAGGGGTGTCTTTTTTTCTTTTTTTTTCCCCTTATTTTGCTGCCCAGTGAGGTTCCTTGGCACCGCTGCTCCGGGAGCGGCGAAGGAAAGGAGCAGGGTCAGGCTTTTGTTCCTTGGCTGGCACAGTGAGCCAGGCTGCCTTGGCTGCTGTGCCCTCTGCCTCCTCCCTCTCTTAACCCCAGAAGTCTTAATCTGGGGGGAAAAAGTGCTTTTCTTCTCAAAATAGTTATCATCAGGTGTTCGGTTATAGGTTACACAGGTTTGAGGAAGCGTTACACAAATGCTTTAAGCAGGCAAGAGCGAACTCCTGCAATCACAGCCTTAAGCGTGACGAGGTGCGACAAAAATTGCAATTCTTTAAAAAGCTTCCCAGCCAGAGAATGCTCGTGCCGGGACCCGGTAAATGGACCCAACAGCTCCCAGGAATCCAGCCTGCCGTCAGTGGCAGGACTGAGGTGTCTCTGCCGAGCCCAGACCTGCTCTGGGACGCAACGCTGCATAGTCTGCATCTGCCCTGACGGAGCAGGAGGGAGCAGACAACAAGCCAAAGGAAGGGCATTTTTGTGCTTTTTGATGCCACCTCCTGCAGCCCTGGGGCTCTTTTCCATAGGCATTCAGCCCTTGCAGCTTTATGAATAACTTCTAGCCACAACAACTAAAGAAAACCACAATCTTCCCGTCCTCGCTCCCCAGGCCTTGTCACCCTCCACCCCCCCAAAACCCGCCGAGAGCTCAGCCAGCCCTACAGCCAGTGCGGACACATGGAGAACGGACTGTGTGAGGGAAACCGGTGAGTTTTGGATGCTTGCCACTGGCAAACTGCTTTGTCCTTCCAGCTCCGGAGTTGTGCCTCTTCCTCTTTCTCTGGGGATGAAGCTTCCTGGGATTCCTAAAGGGGTCCGCTGACCTTTGCTGGGCTCGGCTACCTTGGCCAGCAGGGAAGACTGACTTCTGTTGCCACAGCAGTGGGAGCCCAGCCCCGCTCCCAGCAAAGGGTTTGGGGAATTTCTTCTTTCTGGGGCATCGCTGCCACAAGAGAGACAGCAACTAGATGAAGCCTTCAGGTATCGCAAGGATATATATCAGNAGGCTGAACCCCCCCAGCTCTCTCAGCCTGTCCTCCCAGCAGAGGGGCTCCAGCCCTCCCAGCAGCTCCGGGGCCTCCTCTGGCCCTGCTCCAACAGGCCCATGTCCTTCCTGTGCTGAGGACTCCACGTATATGTATGTGCTGCCGGGATTACCTGACGTGGCATCCTTTGCTGCAGATAGCTAGCTATGTGGTTGATGGGGCAAATTACTTTTTTTTGGTGAATTCGGTCACTCAAAAGGTGTATCTTGAGAGCTCTTCTATGCTTAATTGACTTCACGGTGGCCTGAGAGCACATTCTTCATCAGGGTGGGTGGTGGTGGACCCCCGGGAGATGGGGACATGCTCCTGCGCCAACCAGCCCCAGAGCTTATGTCAACCCTCTCCAGATACACAAAAAGAAGAATATTAAAAATAAATAATCTAAAAACTCCACAAGAAGCTAAACACACCTTACGTGCCACATGCTATAAAACCTCAGATCTTAGTCACTGCTGGTTTTGGAAGAATATAAATTCAAAGATCCCAGCCGGTCAAAAGCTAATCCTTTTACTTAAAGAAAATTACTCGGCGCACAAATGAAAACCTTAGTTAAAAACAAAGCTGTAAGCTTTAAATGTATACACATACTGACAGAAAAACCCCAACTTAAGCTGCTGTTAAATTGTCTGTAAATTGTTGCTCTTCTGGGTAGAGCAAATATTTTGTGATGTATTGTTGTCTCTTCATCTGAAATGCAAAATGTTTCCTTCTTTATTACTGACATAACACTTACGCTTTTACAAAAAAAAGGAGCTGCAATATTTGCATGTGCCCACTGTGCTCAGACACCAAGGAGAGAACGCTGTGGCAGGCAAACAATAGGAAAATGTTCAGTTCACCTTGCTCCAAACGTGCGCTTTGGAAGGGGAATATTTTACTCTAGGTTTACTTTGACGGAAGCTCTCAGGGGGACTGGAAGTGTTACAGAGCTTATTCCTGGTGAGACTTTCCCTAAAGTCAACACATTGGCAAGTTTGCCCCGAGAACCACCACAGCGGCAGCCTTTTAAGCATGAACCGGCTGCAGATGAGCTCGGAAACGGCTCGGATGAAAGATCGGTGCAAGAGAAAGACTTTTGCGTGGAACAGAAGCCCAGCAACACCCCCTACACCAAAAACAGCCAGCACGGAGGACTTGAGATTTCTGTTTTTTGCTTGTTGTTTACTGGAAGTCGGAACGTGGTGGCTCCCAAACCAACACGGGCTCTTCTGGTACTTTGCATTTCTTAATGCAAAAGCTCTGTCCGAGAGAGGGAAGAGGCAGGACACTGCGCTCAAAGCTTTTCACAAAGCGCTAAACTCTCTTATAATTACACACAAAATACATATGACACGAGAAATGTTCGCTAACCTGCCACGCAGCATCACATCTCGCTAGATACTGCCAGGTAATACACATAAAACCACCTTTTTCCACCACCCTGGGCCGGGCCGTGTCGCCCGTTCTGCAAAACCGGTGTCTTCTCCTTGTGGGAGCAGAAATGGCAACGAGCGGGGCAGGGACAGGAACGGCTCTGGGCACCGGGGGCGATGCTGGTCTGCCTTGGCTCAGCAAGGCGCCCGTCGCGCCATCGCCAAGTGGCCAGCAAGCAGCTGCGGCAGGCTACCTACCTGGAAAGGCAGGTTAGATCTCCTAAAGGGTGAGGAGCACAGATCTTAATTTTTGTAGCACACTGTTTGGAAGAAATAAACCGAAACAAGCAAAGGCAGCTTGCCATGAATTGTTATAGTCCTACATCCATCATTATTCAAGACCCAGGTGCCAGTAGGCTGGTGTCCCTTGTTGGTACCACATCCATAAGCTCTTAGTAGCAAAAACGCCTGAGTCCTCAGTGGGGCACACTGCAATTTTGTCTCCCCACCGTTCCCTGCCCGTCCCAGCTGCTATTTCAGGAACGGTTAAATAGACAGTTCTTGCTCACAGGTCTACGCAACAAGCACAAACGACGCCATGAGCTCCCTTATGGGGCTGGCACATGACTTTCCACCATCAAATAGCTCAGTCACTGACCTGATTTTGGGTTGGCGTGGTCGCCTTGCAGTTGTATGTCCCAGTGCTCGGAGAGTCATCTCAGAGGGCAGCAAACGCAGGCTTCTTGGCGTAAAAATGGTGGAGCCGCAGCTGGATCGCGAGGTAGGAACAGGAGCCCCTGAGGCAAAAGAGCTCGAAGATACCGAGAGTGAAGCTGTAAAGACTTTATATGGCCTTGGGTATGGCCTGTTGCTGTGTGGGACTGCTGAGGGAGACAAGGGATTGCTTGGGTGGCAGCAGTTCCCCCCACCGACTGCAGCCCCCGATGCTGGCGGTGGCAGCATGGACCCTCCTGGGTCACCCAAAGGGTGCGGGTGGCCTAAGGAGGCTTTTCAGGGGGATGCCCACTGATGATGGTCTTCCTGATCTGAATTTGGGTTCTGGGGAGCACCGAGGAGCTGAGGAGGACCAAGTGCCCCGCACACAGTGCCCATCTTCTCGGCTCGCTCAGGCGGTAGCTACCGAGCCAACCCTCAGAGGGCTGCGAGGCGGGAGCTCGGGCTGAATGGCACTTGCCTGGGCTGTCTCGGCTCTTCCCGCTTGCCTGTCTGCTGGGAGCTGCTTTCATTCTGTATCTGCCACTGCTGCTTCTCCCTACCACAGCAAAAGTTTGCCCTGGCATTGCCTTAAAGTACAAGCTTATCAGTTCCAAATCAGGAAACACGTTTTATTAGGCTTGGAGCAACCTGGGCTGGTGGGAGGTGTCCCTGCCCAGGGCAGGGGGTGCCACTGGGGGATCTTTAAGGTCCTTTCCAACCCAAACCGTCCTGTAATTCTAAGACAGTGATGAATGTCGCTTAAGAATCACTTAGGTAGAGGAAAAAAAAAAAATAATTAAAAAAACCCCTGTTTTTTCCCCTCCCCTCGTCTCAAAAGTAGCACCTAATTAGAGCAATCCAAACACAACCACCCCACCAGACGCCCTCTTCTGCGCCCGCTCCCCGAGGCCCCCAGCTGAAGAGGTGGCTGCGATGCCCCTCAGACCCGAGGGGGACCCGCACAGACGTGTCCCCTTGGCAGCAGGGTGCAAGTGCCACCACCGGGCTCAGGTATCGCTCGGGGCTGGTGCCCTCACAGCCTTTCCACAGCCCCTCCTTCCCCCAGCTTCAAGTCTGAGCGCTCTCCTGACGTGTCGCCACCTGCAAAAGCCCTTTAAAGCTTGTTCCTTGAAGGCTTGCACCTGATGTTATGAAAGGTAATTAGATAATTGATACACAACTCACACGAGGCTCCCCGGTTTCTCTCCCCGGGCTGTGAGCCTTAAATGATGCACATGGGCGCGTCCTCTCTCGTTTTACTGGGTTTAACTCTAGGCTACGTTAAAACTAGCGCCTAATTGGTTTTGATGTATCTAAAGCACTTTATTGTTCTTTTAATAATAATTTTTAGTTGTTCCCTTGCCAAGGGTAGTATGCCTGTAATGTTAACGACTCCAGCCTCGTTAGGGATTTGATGTGAGTTTTTGTTATCCATAAAATCCCCCTCACTTGTATTTCGTTGTGTCGTCGTAATCACCGTTGCAGTTTTTATCATCATTCCGGCACAATATTTACCAAGGTTTGCTCAGCGGAGCTGCCTGTCAGGGATTAGTCCCAAACAGTTTAGGTGGAAAATATCAGTTTTTCTTTTCTTTTTTTTTTTTTTTTTTTTTTTCTTTCTTTCTTTTTTTTTTTTTTTTTTTTTGCAGCTGGGGATGCCTTTGGCTGGCACGTGACCACAGCACTCTTTAAAGCTCTCTAGACAAGAAATGGGCACGTATTTTCAGTGCGTGCCTTTAGTTTTCTTATTTTTGCCACTTTTGATGTTCAAGGGTCTTCAGAAGTGATGCTCGCTTTAACCGTCCCCTCAGAAAGCTGCCTGAATAAATTAGATATTGTGTCCAGCGAAATCCTACCGCACCTCCGCCGTGTGCAGCGGATGTCGGGGATGAATTTAACCAGCTCATTGAGATGAGGCAGTCCCACGGTGCAGGTACGGCACTGAAGCACTGAAGGGTGTGGGTACGCATTCAAAAATGAAAAAATTTCAAAAAGTTACAGGGCTCAAAGTAAAGAGATGCCAATAAAAAAAAAAGAAAATTCATTCCTTTTAAAGATAAATAAAGCAATAGGCAACAAGGTACTCTTCCTTCCCTGGTCTTTGAAGGTGGTCGATGGACTCCTGCTGTTCCCTGTGTGGCTCCTGCAGGTCTGCCGCGCGGGCACCTGCCTGCAGCAGGGTAGGGCTGCTCAGGAGGGGGACGTGTTCCGTACCTTACCGGCTGGAGGCAGAAGAAGAACCAGCGCTGGGAATTTCTCGGTTGTATTTTCTGTTGCTGTGGAGGGGCGACAAATAAATCCCTACCTACATGACTTGTTGCTAGCACCAAGTCCTCGCTGACGTTCCCTGCGCTCCCCGACTTGTCACTCGGGGACTGTTGTGCGCCCGCCACTGCTTTGTCCTCACTCCCGCAGTTGCCCCTGATTTCGGGGCAGGAGTGCGGATATTGCCGGAGCTGACGGGGCTCTTCCTTGGGGAAGGCGACGTCGGTGTCCCCCTGCGGCGTTCACAGAGCCGGTGGCCGGGGCCGCGGGACCAGTTATTTAATCAGCAGCAGAGGAACAACAAGCCGAAACACTGATGCTGGAGCTTCCGAGAGGTATTTATTCATTCAGATCGTGGTCATTTTTTTTTTTTTTAAAACTGTACTTCAGCAATCTTTTACTTGGTATTCCGTCACGTAATACATCCAACTATAAAACAGGACAGGTGTACAATTTTTATTCCATAGTTCAGCTGCTTAATTACACTCCAGTAATTTACAGGCATGTGCTCTCTGTAAACCCTTTACGCACGTTTCGAAAACATTAATGCATCGGTAAGTTGGTCAAAGCTTCTACAGCTGTTTAATAACATCTAAGCCAACTATCTCAGACTAGTCAGTGCAGAAGTGTATGTTTTCCTTTTACTTATTATAATGTATATATTACTAATTGTAGTCTATTGTATAATACTTCAAATACACACACCTGAAAATATTTTCCCCATTCTATTTTTTTTCCAGAGAGCTGTATTTCCTAAATTGCAATAACCAAAGGATTTCACCTTGATTCCCAGAAAATCAGACAACTCCGCTTCGCGTGTTGCTGGAGCTCTACCAGCCGCCTGCCAGCCCAGCTCCTCGCCGGCCGCTTTGCCAACCAGCACATGGACAGGGACTACACAAAGGTGCCTCCAGCTCTTTACGAATAGTTCAGAATAGCTGAATTGCCAGGGAATGTTTTGTCCTGAATGTGGTTTAACAGCGAGCGAAGGCTGTAATTCCAGACTCCCAGAAAAGCGAGAGAAATGGTTATTTTGCAGGACACCTGCAGGAAAGGGTGCCTGGAAAACGCTCTGACCATCAGCAAGGCTGGGTGACAAACAGAAGCATCTCAGAGGCTCAGAAGGGACCACAACTTTCTCTTTTGCCACCTAATGCTTGGTAGACCGTGTGTGTGTTTATGTGGGCTGGACTGCGGTGCGGGCTGGGACGAGCGATGGAGCACGTCGCTGGAGAGCCGGGCGATGCCCAGCTACTTTGGCCAACGGAGTTTGAGGTGGAGAACTACCGGTCAGGCCAAAGTCAGCAGGAACGTGCCCCTCGCAGGGCCAGCAGCCGGGGAGAAAGACTCCCAAGCCCAGGGATCATGTTTATATTGCCACGGCACAGAATTGTATGGAAAACTGGCAGCAGAGCCCTGATGAAGCATGGTTATCCGCCCAGGTGTAGCTCACCATGATACCTTTAGATGTAGAGCAACGTGGATGCTGACACGTCAGGAATAAAGGGAAACAAGTTTTAGGGGGCTTATTTTTCTTCTCTGTGAAACCCCCCTTCCTCGGCGGATTTAACAGCGCATTGCACAGCCTTGGCGCCGGCGCTCTGATCTCCTGGGAACTCGCTCAGCCGAGGGACAGGTTCCATCCGTGTGCCCTGCTTACAAACTACTGCCTCCGGAGGTTGTCTAGGAAATGGGAAACAGGAGACAAACAAAAGGGGTCTCTGCTAAGAGGAAAGAAAAGCTGAGGTTTTACTGCCATCTCTGCAAAGGCAGCTTTGATGATGAGAATCACGGGGACGTCTTTTTGTAGATATTAACTTTGCTGACCCATTGGAGAATAAACTGAAAGCAAAAGCTGCTGCAAGTTGGACAATCTCCCTCTTTTGGTGTTTTTTAAGAAAAGCCCCTCTGACTCTCTGTAGCTTGACTAGACGTTAACCCGCGTCATGCATTAATCAGTAATTAGGCAGATCACACATCCATTTCAGATTTGCCATAATGCCTTCAGTTGAAGCTGATACAACCCCTTGGTTGCCTGTACAAACCACATGTTAATGTAATTCTCAGTTTCTTGTATCTACGTTAGCTCAGTAAGGATAATGACAAGTCAGAACCTGCTTGCCAAGGTTCAGCTGCTTCTAAACATCCGTAAGAAGTGCATTCACCGAATAAGATGCCTCTGTTCTTACACATTCCCCTCTCTGGGCAGTGCTGAGTTTTGAAGACGGCTGAGAACGCAGATCAGCAATGCAATCTGCTCCCTCAGAGAGGTTTGTCCATGCTATGAGCTCTGTCTCTGCCATGGACAAAGTCCGCGGTGAGACTGATGCCAAGGCCAGGACCTCTGCCTTCTCCTCGGGGGCCTCTCTCCTCCCCACCCCCTGCACAAGCCGCAGGGGCACCCGGGGCAAGAGGGCTCCTGGCTCTGCCAGGTCACCACCAAAGCAGCTTCAGTCCGCCTGAGCTCCAGGAAGGGACCTGCAGCAGCAGCACCACCTCTGGCACCAGCCAGAAAAGAGGGAAGAAAGAAGTCGGGCGTTCTGGCAGAAGCCCTGCCGATGGGGTCCAACAGAAGGAAAGAAACACCAAATAGGGAAAATAATGAAGAAAAAACCTGAAATGGATAAACAGAGGTGAATCCTGCAAGGAGTCACCGAGGCAGAGCCACCCTGCTCTGTTTTTAAGAGCCATATGTGATGCCTGCAGAGAACCACGCGTTGTCTGGACCCACGCAGGGAGCAGGCAGAGCTGCTTTGCACTGATCTGGGTTGACGTCTCCTGGAAAATTTAGCTAAACACTTCTCTTTCGAAAAAGCCTGAGAAGCAGCAAAATATTAACCTGAGGCAAACCACTGACCGTAACGTTCTGCTTCTACACACTAAACACAAAGCATCCTTAGGAACGCAGGTACATGCCTTTGGTGGAACACTCAGCCCTGGCTTGGTGGCCAGCCCAGCTTTGCTCTCCTTGGGCTCACGTACTTCACCACCAACACAGGTCAGATGATGCAGTTCTCTTTATCCTTAATTTCAGTCCTTTGGAGGAGGGGGTGGAACTGATTGCCTCTCCATTCCTGAATGTTTGTGATGGAAATAAACACGCAAGCCCTGGCATGAAGGGGTATCCAAAGTTATCAGTGGCTGACCTTTGTAGGCCATGCTTCCTTCATGTCCAGAAATAAACCCTGTTCCTGCCTCTTCCCTTTTACCACCAATTTCCTCCTTCCCTTCTCAATTAAACTGCCAGCCCCTAATCTCACCATTTGGCCTTTCACCTCTGCACAAGCTCACGGCTCCTGATCTTCTTAATCTTGGATCATTACCATCAATCACGCCTTTGGGCAAGTGAAACCCTTTTCTCACAGAGGGCTGCCAGGGCCCTACGGATCTTCCCGGCCGATAACACTGCTTTAGATCTGGTGCCAGTTGGGGTTTTCGACTAAACTGTGCCTGCTGGTGGGTTGTGCCAATTAGATGCTCCAAGCTGATCAGCAGAAATGTGCTGGGGCTGTGGTTCCTCCCAGCTTGAGTCGTTTAACTGGGAGAGGTGAAGGATTAACTTAATTAAATCAACTAATACTTTGACAAAGCATTAGGGATACTGCCAAGGTTAATGAGGGCTAAGGTTAATGAGGACCAAGTTTTCCTTTCCTCTGTCTTAATGTCTTCTAGCCAGTACCACTGCCCAGCCTTCCTCACTGCAGCCCCCACCACATCCTCACGCTGTCCACGAGAGCTGTCTCCGTGCCCTAATTCATCTGCTTCTCAAAAATGGCTCATCCTGACTTTTCATCCACCTTCTGCTGAGCAGGGGCTTTCCTGCTGGCCCACTTCGCATGGCTCCTTCTCATCCATATATCCATATATTCCCTGGGGCCAAGCACCTACTGCAGTGGCCACACTAAAGAAACTTCTATTGGCGTACAATTAACAGCACTGCGGATGTCACACCTCTAGGTAACCGCAAATTCTTGCTGTTTTAACCCATCTCCTCTTTACATGGCTCCTTCTCGCCCACGTATTCCCTGGGGCTGGGCTCTACCGCAGTGGCCACTCTAAAGAAACTCCTCTTTGTGTATAATTAACAGTGCTGTGGATGTGGCACCTCTAGGTAACCACAGAATCTTGCTGGTTTAACCCATCTCCTCTTTGTTCCCCTGTTGCCCCTGCTCTTTTCAGAAGGGCCATTGAAGACCTTAACACTTCAGGTCTTGTAAAAAAGACAAAAATACTAAGCTAATGGGAAGCTTGTAATTAGCTAAGACTCTTAAGGCATATCAGACTGCAATGTCTGAATGCAATTTCTTCAGGAACTGTTCCTAGAGCGTGATTTTTTTTCCCTCTGGCACCATGCTGCCCATCTACCGTGCCAAACGCCAGCCCAGCGTCCTGCTCCGGCCCCGCTCTGCGGCACTCCGAGAGCACGGACAGCCCCCGCGCGGAGCACGGGCATTTCTGAGTCCTGCTGAAGCCTTCGGGAACTGCGACGCATTTTCCTGATCTTCCTTAGCTAAACCTGCTCGTTGTTAGTTTGCTTGTACGCAGGTTTCTTAGATAGTTTTTAGAAGTTTTTTTCCCCTCTGTTTAGATTTTCTTCAGTCCAGTGCATTCAGAATTATAAAATGGGAACATGAGATTACAGGAGACCTCAGGACAGATTTATGTATTACACGCGGTTAAAAAAAACCCTGTTAGCAACTAACTACACAGATTCACTAAAATTTGATTTTTTTTTTAAGAGTAAAAATCTTAAATAGAAAGCACTATACACTAAAGATTTACTAAACTATGTTACTTATTTGTCTAAAATTTTCCAGTCAATGGATACTATTTTAGAACAAGAAGTTTAGCACAATCTCCCGGCACACTAGATGTATATAATGCAATACCAGGTACTTTTATATCTACTATAAACATATACATATATAATACAATACCAGGTATTTTTCCTTGGGTTGTGGGGTTTGTTTGTTTGTTTGTTTGGGGGCTTTTTTGTTACCTTTTGGCTTATTCCTGATAATTTTTTAAAGGTCTTTCAAAACTTTCAGATAGGGCAAGATACCCCCAACCAGGACAATCCTCAAAATCTTACATAAAAGCTGTGCTGGACCCTTGTGCTCATTCTGGGAGGCCACAGGGACCAGATTTGGAAGCGGGTTAAACAAATGAATTCCTGAACTTTATACCTCTGATAGGAGCTACAAAAAAGCTACTTCCCATCAGCTTTTGTTTGCAAGGGTTTTGAAACGGTTTCCCTAACAGCCTTGATGGATTAAAAACCAAAAATACGTCCATTATCACATTCTTTTTTTAATGTACATCCTGTGTTCTCTTGGCGAACGCTGGGCTGGCAGCATTAAAGATCGATGCTCTTTAAGCAGAAAACGGGTGGCAGCCGCATTGCCAGGCTCCCGGCGCCGACACGCTCCATCCCCATCTCTCCGGCAGCTCAAAAGGGGCCCACTCACGCAGTCCCTTGCAGAAGCGATCAGTGAAATTGCAAATAAATTCTGATTATGATGACTTTTAAAAAAAAAACCAACCCCATCCACTCTTAGAGAGGTGCAACCCATCCAATCAGTTTGATTAAGCTATTTATAGACGTTTCCTCTTTGATTTTCTGTGGCATCGAATTTCCCTGAGCTCACGGAGATGCGGTGCCTGGAAGCTGCCGGTCGGCAGCAGTTGTGAAGTGCTCAGCACCTTCCCCTCAGGCTCAGCCTGGCTTTACCACGAGGAAGACCCTGTTCAGCAGCGACAGGCCATTTATTCGCAAACCGATAACCCCCGGGAAGTAGGCATTACATCATTAAAATATCCGTACTGTTGCACAAACGTTTGTTCTAAGGCAATCTCATTTTCCTGGACTAAGGCTGTGCCCAACGGAAAGTGAAGTCTCGTCACGTCTCTGCAACAAGACAGTGAAACCTTTCCCAGCTCCTCCTCCCTCCCTTAGGCCCTCTCCCCTACTCTGGAATAGAACCACAGAATGTGTTGGGTTGGAAGGGACCTCTCAAGGCCATCCAGTCCAACCCCCCTGCAGGAAGCAGGGACATCGTCAACTAGATCAGGTTGCTCAGAGCCTCATCCAGCCTGGCCTGGAATGTCTCCAGGGATGGGGCCTCCATCCCCTCTCTGGGCAACCTGGGCCAGTGTCTCACCACCCTCAGTGTAAAGAACTTCTTCCTAATGGCTCATCTAAACCTGCCCTGCTCTAGTTAAAACCCACTATATATATCCAGGGAAACACATCATTTTAGAGTTTTAGTTGCTCTCGGTGTTTATTCCCGCCTTCCCAGTTCCTCTCTCCTGTGGTAGTCGTTTGCTGGCCACAAAAAAAAGAGTCCGACAATCTTAAACTGAGAAAGTTCAGGGTAGGCGCTGATGGACTCTCAAGGTACAAAGACCTTCTTTTCAGGCATGTTGATTAAAGTCCTCTCAACCATAAAACAATTAATGGAAAAAAACCCTGAGCAAGTCACCAGCTGGGGCGGATTAGTGTAACTCCACTGAAAGGATGAGCCCACCTCAGTTGATGCTACCTGTGCACGAGATTCCAAATGTATTCAGAACTATCTGGTATTTTTTTTTTTTTTTAAATTCTGTGAAGAAACATCACAGCCTTTTGGAGAAATGCATGTTAAAGCTAAACGCTCCCGGTGAAATATGAGAGGAAGATACATCTGTCCATCCTCTCAAGTTGTTCAGAAGTTTGTTGGGTGGAAAAGATATGGCTGCAGGAAGACTTGAAGAAATGCTGAATGTTAAGTTAGTCATGAAATACTGTTATCGGCGGAAAGCTTTGGAGAACACCCAAGACAGAATTTAATTTATAGGTAGGGATGATCATTTATTAGTAGTAAAACTTCCTGTGGAAGGAGCCCCGTGCTTAGCAAGTCTCTCCCATTCTGGGGATCCCTCACCCCGACCGCTCTGCAGCGCCCTGTCCCCAGGGCCACCTTCTGCCCAGAGGAGGGACTACAGATGGCTGGGGTGAAGCTGCACGCCAGGGCTTTTTCTCTCAGTTTTTAAAAAAGGAGAAATTTGCTTAAGCTGAAAACAGTGAGATAACCGCCTTCGGTATTAGGCTAATATGACCTATACTTTTTTTTCTGTGCAGTTCTGGATACACTAAATATTTGAAAGATCAGCCACGAAATGAAAGCAAACCTCTCTC
Organism: Stercorarius parasiticus; assembly: GCA_013396915.1. NCBI lineage: Eukaryota > Metazoa > Chordata > Aves > Charadriiformes > Stercorariidae > Stercorarius > Stercorarius parasiticus. The sequence goes on along the minus strand of VWZL01000872.1, from coordinate 12,062 downwards.
CTGCACCCACCTCCTTCCACTGGTCACATATGTACGTATATATACACACGCATGTGTCTGTGTTTTTATGCCGCGCTGTGGCAAATTCTTATTAAACTTTCCTCAAGATACGGATCTTCATTTAACCTTTGTATTTCCAGATTGATCAACACTTGTTTCACTGTTGACTCACAACAAACTCCAATATATTTTCCTTATATTTTGCCTGCAAAACCTGAAAACATTATGTAGATCATATTTTTCCCCCCAGAACATCTGAATAATAGTTAACGTGGACTGTTTCCTATCAAGGACTGCGAGATCTTATAATTAGCGCCCAGCGCCGAGCAAGGGGCAGGTTTCCTCGGGCAGTGCTTTGGCCGTGCCACGTTACGCAGGGGGGGATGTAACAGGCACGGGAGCTCTTTGCTCCCACAGCAGCCTGGTTCCCATTAGACTTTTCAAACCCAGACCAGCGAGATGCAGTCAGACACGGAGAGATACAACCCCACCAGCCTGTGCATAATGGAAATCGCTCAGCTGCTTTAGCAATTCTCCTCTATTTTGGGCACACGGTGTTGCTGCCAGGACTTTTGACAGTTTGGGGCCAGTCACCAGCAGCAGCTCGAGGGCTGCATTTGCATTTTTAGGCAGCCACTTTCTTCTTCTTCCATCCAAATCCTCCTTCCTCATGCTCAGGCTGCAAATATCCGATGCTACGAGCGTGGCACCAGGGAGGGCCGACGCTCTGGGTACCAGGAGCTGAACAAATCCGAGCCTCCTCACGCAGCAGCCCTTCTGCGTCCATTCCTGAGCACGCCCTGTCTTCATAGTGAATTTAAACCATACCTAAGCCAGCTCGCTTATTTTAAAATAATAAAATGCGAAGTCTAACTCTACAGACACATTTCTTGTGGGTTATTTGAAAGATCTCTAACTTGCAGCAACTGCGCAGTGTATGGATGCATTTCACAGTTTTCCCAGTGCGTGCATCCTGAATGCCGCAGGATCTCATTCCCCTCCTAAAAAGTTCCTATGACCCACAATTTTGGGTCTTAATCTACAACTACGAGGCGCTGCCATCAAACAACACGCAGTTACTGATCGCAGGACCATCCTCCGGATGCAATCGATGCTCTTTGTGCATGAAGGCAGCCTACGGAGCAGCAAGGCAAGCACAGTCCCCTTCCTCCCTCCAAACGGGGCGGATGTTTTGGTTGTCAGCCACCTCTCCAGCAGCATCAGAATAAGCAACATAATCACGCAGGGTATTTTTGGGACCTGAGCACACTGTTGCAGCCACGCCTCGGAGGATGTGATCTATCTGCATTTTCATCTGCAAATTCATCTTGCAAGTTAAAGCAGGCCACGTACTTACTTGATATAAATTTATACTTGCTCTTACCTTGAAAAATCCCAAACCTATCGATTACGTTCCACACGTCAGAATTACCTGAACTCTGCTGAGAGGAACCATCGCTCCCCCAGACAAGCTTCAGAGGCCTCTCAAGCCAACAGCTTGGTGGGTCTGAGGGACACCACGGGCCATGATGATCATCACCGTGACAAAAGCCCATCTGACCCTGAACTGTGCCCGAAGCACCAAAATATCGCGACATTGAGCTTGTTTGCACTTCTCGTTCCCTCCGTCCTGAGATCTACCATGCCATTCACCTCCTAACTCTGGAAAGTTCACCCGCTTTCCACCAGCACGTTCCATGTCCCTTTTTCATCCTATTTTCAGTGTAACTTATACTTTGGTAAGGATTCTACCTTTAGAAAAGGTAGCTGGTCCACAAGCCTTCCGTTATGCTGCTGCTGCTGCTGTTACATTTGTCACTGAAAAAAAATAAATCTCACCTTGTGTGACAATGCGATTTGAGCCACAGTTGCTAAATACGTCATGTATAGAAATTTGATTGCTTTACTTTTTTTTCACTTTTTTCCTGAAAGGGGGAAATGTGAGGGCAAAAACCTTACAGTTTATTTCATGCTTCACTACAGCGTAATTCTAGACCCTAAGAATTCTACCATTCCTATTTTGGTAATGAATGGAATGTAAGAGGGAGGTATTTAAAATTAATTGCAGCAGTTCTGAGGGTTAAACCTGCTTAACCCAACCTTTTATTAAGAGAATGTCAACAGAGCATATATCTTGTCTAGGGAGTGCTGGGACGTCATTTTTCTTCTACCAGCACGTTTAGTTCTAAAACCTGGGATTTCTTCAGGTTCCTGTAGCCGTCATGCACACCATAAACCCAGCCCAAACCACAGCGTCTGTTCTGAGCTACTCACTGCAGCAGGATTTCACCTGAGAAACTCGGGAGTTTTGTTTTACTTTATTAACTCGGAGTACTTTTAAACAGTTTTTAAACAAAGTTTTTCCCTTGGCCAGCAAGGGAATTTTCAGCCTGAAGTTCTCAGCACCATCCGGCGAGGCTCGTGGCCAAGTTCTTCAGGTCCTGTACATCCACAAGGACAGCCCGCTGGCTCCTGCATCTTCTTAAGCCTCAGAACAGATTTCCTGGATCTAGGAAATTTAATTCCTGACTCCTTTGACCCAGATGCTGGCAAAAATGTCGTCTGCAGTCCGTAGGTAATTGGGTGTGTTCATTGTTTTTTTTCTTCTTTCTAGGAACTGGCCTTGCTGTTAAATTTTTCTAAAACAGTCGTATTAATATGTTCAAAAATCCACTGTTGAGTTTCAGATAAAGGATCACATCTGTTCATGAAAATCTTCTTCTCGGCTGGGTTGCAATCTATGCAGCTGCTGCTTACCGCATGGAACAAAGTTTTGTTTTATAGGAATGAAAAAAAAAAATAGAATTAAGTAGCAAATGCCAGGTCACTGGAAGTGTTCTCATTTTACAGAACGCACATTAAGATGGCCCTGTCTGAAGTGATTTTGTGGTCTCCGTGCGCTAACCTCGTGCAATAACCACAGCTATTATTAGGAGGCTGTAGAGAATGGAGTGGTTTTTTCCCTTGGGTTATTATTCTTCCTGAAACTGGGGACTCAGGAGAGAATGAGGAAACATCTTCTGGTCTTTAACTAACAACTACATAATACAGTGAAAAAATAGAATGTCTTTTAACAATCTGTGCGTATCATGTGCTTGCCTGGACCCCACGTAAACGTCTGAACCTGAAAAGTGGGGGTTTTTGTTGTTGTTTGGATTTGGTTTTGACAATTTCCAACACACTCCTGGGCAGGAGGATCTGTAACAGTCTATCTGGAACATGGGTACACCTCAACTCAAGGAAGATGTCAAAAATGACTTATTAAGTGAAGAGGTGTGATGGACGGACAGAGCCAGGACTGACGCCCTCAGTTCTCCCCCCATGAACTGCAGCCTCTGCCTATGGTCTCCACGAGACCAGCCGCTGAAATGCACTCTCTCCCACCAAGAAGGGAATCCTAACACTCTTTTAGCTCCCTATGGAGGCTCTGTGAAGATAAGCGTGATTACGTTGCTTTAAAAAGAATAGTTACGATGATTAGTCGACGTACTGAGGTCACGTAGGCAAGTGTTTGGGAGAGGCAGACGTGGAGTGGTTGGACGGTTTGAAAAGTTCCAGGGGACAGACATTTACTGCATCTGTTGAAATCAAATTCAGCAGAGTCTTGGTAAACCCCATCCAGCCTTTTCCCCTCTGTGCCAAATACGCCCTGACAGCATTTTAATACTGCCCTGGCATGTGCCCGCTCGCCCGCTTTGTGAGAGGGGGGAAAAAAAGAAGCTGCTTGTCAAGTGGCAAGTGATTAAAAACTCTGAAAAGTGTCTGGGTGCTGAGCAACAACCACACAGAAACGTCACTTTAACTAAAAATACCCTGCATTCAAAAAAGAAGTAGGAAGACAAAACCAAATATAACACAATAAGTCAACAAGAAACAGTAGCTATTTAAAAATCCTTGTTAAAAGAAGGTTGTTTTTTTTAAAATTTAATTAAGATGAAATTGATTTGGGGGGATATGAAACATTGGTCAAGTCCAATGCCCTTTTTTTTCATATTAACATGTGCAAGACGGCGAAGCGAAAAGCCCCTCATGCCGTGGCAGAGGGTGATGGTGGTAGGGCACCTTCCACCAGCGCTGGTGCTCACCGCAACGTCCGCCCTCCCCAGGGCCGCGGCTGAGCCCAGCAGACAACGCTGGAACCCAGCGGAGGAAGGTGGCATCTGGCCTTCCTTCCATCATGGCTGGGCACGGGGGTCACCACGCTATTAGGAAGCCGGAGTTGGAACACTAGAAGCTTTAACAGGATAGCTGGTTCAAGAAGAGAGGAAACTGCCTCAGAACAAAAAGCGTGCTATGAAAAACACTCCAGCCTTTCTGGCCGTTTGCCTTCTCACAGAAACGTCCAGGGGATGCAATCTTTGAGTGAAGCATTGTTGGTGCTTCCTTTTAGAAAGCCTGGTTATTAGGAGAGAAGAGCGTCTTTTAAGAACAGGGACACAGTTACCACTCTGGAAAAACTTCTGGCTGACTTAGCCATATATAAAGGCCTATTAATTCATCATCTCAAGCTTACGCTGACCTAAGGTCAAAGCCTGCTGCTCTTACGGATTTCAATGGGAACAGGCTCGGGACTTTGAGGGGTAACGGTTGCGTGCATCCCCGAGAAGAACTTTCCAAGAGAAATATATGAATTCCTCTTTACACCGGTATTAAAAAGCCACAAGAGGTCTTGCGGAGACTTTTCTAACATCTGAAAACAGCAAAGTGATTTTTTTTTTTTTCATCTGCATGAAGGCAAGTCTGAAGATTATTTGCAGAAGGAGAAACTTCTCCATTCTATGATAAGATAATGGGCCTCGACAGTTCAGGGGGTTGGTAATGAGCCCCGGAGCCTTTCAATTCTCCCAGGTCACTGCTGTAACTATGGCCAAGGTCAATAGCAACTGGAAGTCATTATCAGCTGGTGGCTGCAGTAGTTTATCTGAAATTAGTTGGTAGCCCCAGCGCACTTTTGTCAGGACAGATGTCCAAATGATAAAAGCCACTATCACAATGACACGTCTTGGGTTGGCTGAGGAAATAATCTATGTACCTACTGTGTGACAAGAGAACTCGCTCCTACAGCTTGTCACTGAAGCTGTCAGGAGAGGATGAGCGAACCATGCTCTTCCGGGCATGGTTTTTGACATTGTCAGCCTAACGTCTATCAGAATCACTAGGCTCAGGGTATTATTGTACAATCAAATTGATTTTGCACAATTGTTTCTTTTTAAAAACCTACGGAAAGAGCCCTCTCTTGGATACTTGTGCTCTACAAATAGCACTAGTGGGACCAGGGCACATAAATGGGATCGTACTTTGTCAGAACCAATGTGTTACCTGTCAACCAGAGCGATGCTACGTTGAGGACCAGCGGCGTATTCCTTCACTGGGAGGGATGGGAATTTGTAGGCACTGTTGATCTTTGGCTCTGGCATGCTTAGGAGTCTCAAATAGAGTCGAGGAAACGGCTTTAGCTTGGGAAGCTGCTATTCTCCCAAATCTCTAATAATTTCAGGTTATTTGCGTTCATCTAATTTCTCACATCGCTCCCATCATTGATGGGAGCCCCATTATGGTGTCAAGATTTTTTGTTCCCGGTATTAAACTCACTTTCTTCTATCTCCAACACACAGGAGTGTTCATGGTATGACTTGGATTCATTCTACTCCATCGCCGCTTACAGGCATTCCTTAAAGGTATACTTGGCTGTTTTCTTATAGACCAATATTTTGGATCGGTCCTAAAAACCTGATTATTTAAGATGACAGACTTCCTAGGCTTCCAAATAGTTGCTCGGAGGTAGTTTAATGTGCAGCTGCATATGCGATTAGCAGTATGGGAATAAGAATGGTTTTCTCACGCGTGTTTATTAGGGGTATTTTTGGTTCCATTTATCCGAAGGGAATCCAGTTTGCACACACTGAGACTGCACTGCAAGTGCAGGGAGAAGCTGGAAATTTTTTCAGAAGAGCACTCCTTACCCAGAGTAAAATATTAATGTATTCCACTTGCCACTAAAATATTTAAGCTGTTTTTATTTGCCAGTATCCAAATACAGGTTGTTGGAGTTTCTATGCTATAAGAATATGGAATCTTGAAACAGTGCCTGGCTTCAAACTGTATTTGCAGCATTTTGTGATCTCGTCACAGCCCCAACTTCTCCTCACCAGTGGCTCGAGGATGCAAACGCTCATGAGAAGAGACTCACCCTTAAAAGAATAAAACCCTCTTCTAGTTTTACAGGAACAGTGTGACAGCATGGTAAGAAACGCTTCATGTTAAGCATCTTATACGATACGGACAAACAAGGTCATTTTTGCTAAAACATGGGAAGGATTATTGGCAGAGGGATCGGTGACCATTAGGTCATTAGCCGCAGTGTCCGTAAGCGGTGCCGAGAACAGGCCAGAGTTGCTGACCCGCTCGCTGTTTGCTAAAGGGAGGCACTTCTTGCTTAACCAGACTGCTACTTAGTTCTCTGGGGTGCAAGTTTAGTAGCCCAGCACCCTCTACGTAACAGGCTCCAGTAGAGATGCACTTAAACCAGTATAACATCCTTTTCTTCTACAGGCTGGGGTTTTTTGGGGGGGAAACACTATAAATCCTATTGCCGAGACGTTTTCAAAACTAGATAAGGATTATATTGTTAGGATTTTGGAGGTAAAGCTGCACCACCACAAATCTCTAATGTAACCCTGCCCCGTATCTGAGGAAATAGACTGTGTGAAACAATAAAAACCTGCTTACTGGGTAGCCCAACTAAAACCAAGCCTAAAGAAACCCACGTATGCATAATTCTATTTTTCCAATGCAGTTTCTTAATTTGAAGGTTTATGCAAACTAATCGGCTTGCTGTCAGGGCGGTATTACAGTCAAGGCTGTGTCAGTGCTTCCATCATGACAAAACTTTGTGGTGTTTCTTGCTGGGATGGAAATGCCTGCCAGGTGAGAATTTTTATATGAGCCCTGTCAGCCTTCTGGAGATGAAAAATGAAGCTGTGCAGAGGATTTAATAGAAATCACACTGTGTATTTTTTCAAATGTCATTTTTTTTTAGTTATCTGCTGTATTCTGCCCACATCAAAGGTGATGAGCCTTACAGAGGGGGCAGCTCCAGACCTGCATTTTGTCTTATGAACGGCTACATCAGGCACCAATGAAGTGCGAAAGGTATGAAAGCTTCTTTCTTGCAGCTTGGGTAGACAAAAAGATAAATTGGAAGGGTTTTGAAGCAGGAAGGTATTATTATGGCATTACAAAGTCAGATATGCAGCAATAGAGCCACGATAATTTATGTCCTCTAAATATCGGGCCCATACCTTCTCACCTTATTACAGGCAATACCTCGGTTACAAAGGGACTACACTTCTGGAAAATCTCCAGTTGCAACGTAAACGGGGTAAAAAGGCAGAGGCTAATAAGTAGGCACTCAGAAAAAGGGTTGGGGTGAAACTATTTTTCATAGTTCTGAATTATATTATATATATAAAAAAATATATTATATTATTCCACTATATATCATTTCCAACTAGAAAGCACTGTTGGTTTTATCTGGCAAAGTCCAATTCCTGGCCCTTGGTCCTCAGCTTAAGCAAGGGGGTGGGGAAGGCACAGCGGGCACGAGAAGGGCCAGAGATGGTCTGTCCTTATCCTGCATGGAACAGAGTTTATTGGTGACATCATTAATAGGGGAACTCGCCGACTGACCATTTAAAAAACCTAACAACAACAACAACTCGGTAGCCCTGCCAGGGCTTTCTGCCCCCAGTCAGGCTCTGGCAGTCTCTAGCTTGACCTCCTGTTTCCAGTGATTTATAAAAATGAGCTGGAACGTGGCAGACCAAAATAGTGCCTAAGCTGCTTATCTTTCATTTATAAACTCCTGCCTTCTTTGGGCTTACAGCAGTGCTCTTAATGTTCGGTTGGGTTTTTTTTTTTTTTTTTGAGGGAGATTTTTCTGCCACTTGTAATCTTTAAAACACAGTAAAATAATAATATTTAACTCATGAGCAGCATTTCTTGCTGCTGTCACATTGGATGAAAACGCCTCCAAAGTGCTTCTTTTAAAATGCCACAAGCATCCTGAAGTGCCAGAATAGCAAAACACCTTTCAGGCAGCACATCCAGCACAGCCACCCTCTGAGCTGGATCAGATCCATTTTCATTTAAATTTGACCTAAATAGCCCAGCGCTCTGAAGGAACATACTCTGGGGAGATTACCACGAAATTAAATTGGAGTAAAATGGGGGTGGATTTTAAAACATAACCTCTTTGATGGGAAAACACGAGCCTGCGCTAAACTGAGTATGGGCTGAAGCTCGGGGACGCTCCGGAGCGGGTCCCACCTTCCTGTAGCTCCAGTGCTGGTTGCCCTTCATCCCGTGGCAGTCGTAGAGTGTCACCGGGCTGCTGTGCGAGACGGCATCCAAGCAGAACTTCCTGGTGTGGAGCGGCTCCCCGGGGCGGATGTCTTCTCTCCAGCCAAAGGTGAAGAGCTAGGAAAACAGGCAATGCGATGATGTATTATTACCAGCAAAAAAACATTTAACAGCACATGCCAACGGTTCCCCACTCCTCATCCCGGCTGCTGGTTCAACGAGACCCTGCCTGGGTGCAATTAAGTGATGCCAACCACAATTAAAGCCGTTATGGTTTGAAAAAGCCCGTAACAATTTATTGTCATTTTGACAATTATTCTATCACCTGATGAACCCTCCCTCTCTGGGAGGGGGAATCGGGGAAAACAAGGAAACACGAAAGTTGAAATATAAATAGATTTAATAGGATAAGACTAAATAATTAACAATAATAATCATAGAATCATAGAATTGTCTAGGTTGGAAGGGACCTTTCAGATCGTCGAGTCCAACCATCAACCCAACCCTGCCCAAACCCCCACTGACCCATGTCCCTCAGCACCGCGTCTGCCCGGCTTTTCAATCCCTCCAGGGATGGCGACTCCACCACTGCCCTGGGCAGCCT
>VWZL01000867.1:79134-116369 GCA_013396915.1 Stercorarius parasiticus | reverse complement strand
ATAACTGTGATATGATTAACTCTAACAATTGGCAGTGGATACCTATCAAACAGTCAGCCACACAGCCATGGTCACTATTAGCAGTGCAGTGTTATAGTTATGCAGGCACTTTCAGATGCCTTTGGACAAGCACTCTCAGATCCCTGAGAGCTACCAACCTGCTGAGTTCCACAAGATGTGCATGGAGAAAGGGGAATGGGAACAACAGACATCACCTAGAGAGTTTCTCCTGCTGGGATTCAGGAAAGCACCTGATTCCAGGCGCCTCTCTTCCTCCTCTCTCTCACAGTCTATGCAGAGACTGTGCTTGGGAACATCTTCATTGTTGTGCTGGTGGCAACGCACCAGCATCTCCACAGCCCAGTATATTTCTTTCCAGAGAATTTATCCAGTTTGGAGATCTGCTACACTTCCATCAACCTGCCCAGGCTGCTGGCCAACTTCCTGACTGAGGACAGCACCACCTCTGCTCAGGACTGCTATGGCTCAGCTCTATTCCTCTGAATCTCTTGCAGTCTCCAAATGTTACCTGCTGACCACCATGTCCTACAATCAGTACCTGGCCATATGTCACCTCATGCTCTATACAAGAATGGTGAACTGGAAGGTGTTTTTCCAGATAGCACTTGGCTCATGGCATGGAGGAATGACTAGTTCCACAATCATCACATACTTCTCAAGCCGACTGAAGTTTTGTGGCCCCAACCCAATTGACCACGTCTGTGATTTGATCTCTCTGCTGGAACTCTCCTATAGTGACACCAGGCTGCTGTAATGTCCATCCCGGATGCAGTCTTGCCATTTTTATTCCCTCTGGCATCCTATGTCTGCATTACAGATGCCATCCTGAGGATCCCATCGAGTAAGGGGAAGCAGAAGACCTTCTCTATCATGTGTGAGAACTGAAAGCCTTCTCACACATCACTGTGGTCAACATTTTCTAAGGGACACTTCTATTTGCTGCCTGGGACAGCTCCACTGATAAACCTGAACAAAACCTTCTCCTTTTTCTACACCATCTTCCCACCCTTGGTCAATCCACTGTAAGCCTGAGGAACGTCAAGCAAGCCTTGAGAAAAGCTGTCAGGAACACTGTGGCCTGTCCTGAGAGTGCGCCCTAGCTGTGCATCACTGGCTACAAAACACTCCTATTTCTCCTCAAAACTGTAGGGATGATGAGAAAGGAATATATTATGTAGCAGGCATATCTCTGGAGATGTTTGGCTTTCAGGACACTTTTAGGGAAGCAGGCGGGGGGAGGGAAGAATCCCATTCAGAAACATGAGTCTTCACTAAAAGGTAGCGGAACAAAATGTTTTTGCTTTATTCCTTTGCGGTAAATAGAACGTTCTTGCATGTGGGAACTACATATGCAAGAACTATAATCTTTCTGCATGAGACAGCAAGAAAGACCGTCCAGAAAGCTATGGGGGGTCATCAGGCATGTGCATCTTGAAAACCATCAGTTTCAGCCATCTCCCAGGAGACCAGTATCTTCTGTGATGCACCAAAAAATCCTGATACCCAAGGTAACAACAATGTCCCTCTGAGCTGGCTTACAGGAAGAGAAAGCTGGAGACAGAATTGGCGATGGGTCTCATCAAACGCCAACTCTCCTGTCTAGCTGTTGTCCCTAAAATAAGGGTTCTTCACCCAGTGTGTGAGAGCCAATCAACACACCGAGTCAAGATAGTTGTCTTTATTTCAGTTCTGCAGAATAGGGTGGTAGGCATCTAATGCAGCCAGCACACCTGTTAGGTCTTCCATACAAAAAGGTAATGAAGAAAAATCACATCAAAATAGCTGACTGGTCACTTGTAATTACATGACAACATCTCATTTGCACATGTCGGGCTCATTATACTAAGGTGGTCTTACATTTACATATAAAATCTCCTCCTAGAGGAGTGATTTTTAGTATTAAAATAATCTAACTTAACTAGAGGTTATACCTTCATCCTATCAGCTACCACTAGGTTACTGTTTAACTTTCTATTCTGTTGGGGCTCCACTTGGAACAGTGGCTGACTTCGAGATTGGATTATTTATGTTTATGGGCCTTTTGCTTTAGGGACTTTCTATTCTGTTGCTATGGTTTCAGAGTATGCCATCAAGGTCGCTCAGTTTTGTGGACTTTTAGCTCTTTTCGACATCATAGCCTGCCGTACTTTCAGGAGTACCGAGTACTGGAAGGGCACGTATGTCATTTGCATACAGATAACGTAGTTCTGCTAAAGGTCCTTGAGGTGCGAAGGCAATGCTGCACTTTTTCCCTGGTCTGCTTTCTCACACACACTTTGTTTTATTGGCATGTTCCTATGGATGGAAAAATTGCTGATAACAGATCTATTTCAGAGACCTGACTGAAACCAAACCACCAGTGGGAGCAACAGGGAGGAACAAAAAGGCTGAGCAGTCCTTCCAGAATGCTTACGGGTTTTGTTGGCAAACCAACTATCAGCTGGTCATTATTCTGGTACCAATAACAATACTTGTAAAAAATGTCTGGTAGGCTATGGTTGCCTTTATGCATCTTGCATATCTTAAGAAGAGAGAAAAAGCAGCATCCATAACATAAAAGTAGATGGTAGGAGTAGGGGTTCCTCATCCAGCCTTTTGTCTGGGTCTGGGTAAACATTGAGTCTCTGTTGGTGTTTTTGAGTCTCTCTGCTGTGGGCTGACAGTGGTCAGAACTGGGGGCTTTCTCCTGTGTAAAGAAGAAAAAGGGGCTGCTTTAAATCCCTGGGTGTTTGAGGTAGGAAAAAAGGATTTCAAGCATGTGACCAAAGGGTAGTGAGATAAATACCTGACAAAAGCCTGACTAATGGTTTGTGAAAACCTTTGACAACAAAATTAATGAGAGCAAGGTCAGGGGTGGGAAGGAAAAACTTGCAGGAGCCAAAACTCTTTGGTGTTCTTTCTTGCAGATGGAAATGTGTGGAACTTCAGATGGAAGCTGCTGTAGCTGAGCTAGAGCAAAACCCAAATGAGAAAAACTTCTACATGAAAGCTCTTATTTCAGTTTGAACCAGGATCATTCTGTTGTAACAAAAAGCCCTACTTCTATGCTGAATCAAAACAAGCTGCTGCTTTTTGCTGTGAACATGAGTGGTTTCCTTAATAAGCACTCAAAGGCTAATTCAATCTTTATCAAATCACTAATGCTCCTCTCCATTGCATATGTGTATATGCAGACATATTCCTTTGTTTCTGCATATCTGTGAAGTTATGTACACAAAATACACTCCTGGCCCATCCTGTCTGCTCCTCAGCTGTGTTGTCTGGTCATAATCACCCATCAGCCTCCACTTGTTCCCCAGTGAAAATATCTTCATTATTTTCTTTCTCTTAGCAGTTAAGGAATATATTTTTTTATCTCACAGTGGAATTTTTCAACTTAGGTGTCTAACAATTTTCAGAACAGAACCTGTCACCCCTGCCCTCCCATTCAGATCAAGTGGACGTGCTCCTTCCTTGTCAAAGGACTTTCTTTGTGAGAGTTAAGGTGAGACAGAGAGGTATGTGGGACAGAGAGCTTCATTTGTGATAATAGCAGCCTGAAGTTTGTTAATTCAGGAATGAAGCTGCCACTACAGTAGGGCAGAAAGCATTCTCAGAAGAGACAGTTTTGGGTATTCTGTTCCCACAAGTCTTTTGCTCTCACTCTAGTATCAGCAGTTGTTACCAAAGCCATCTTACTCAGACAAAGCTGTGTAGCCTTGCTCACAAATTTTAAGCATCATTACCACCCGAAATGAAAAGAAATACAGGGAAATGAAATATAGATCCTTATGTTCATTGACTCCATAGAGCTGAGATACTCTGCAATAGCTGATTCATCATGTCTGTCTGAGAATTTGGGGCTCTTTACAAGATTTTAATTTTTGTTACTAGCTCAGATACTCTGGTTTTCCATGCTGTTTTATCAATTCACTTTCTTCTTTAAAGTTCTGCAGACCCTTTATGCCTTAAGTGATCCATTTTCTCCCTAAAGATTTCATGTTGGATGAGCTGAGTAAATTGCTCATTCCCAGCTAATAGTCTTTGCACAGTAGTGGGACATTTAAATGCTTGTGAATGTGCAATGGAGCTACCTGAATATCTTCCCCCGGTCCAGAGCCACCCAGTTTGCTTCACAATACCACATAGAGAGGTTTAACAATATGCCGAGTATAGACATTGCTGGCAGATATTTATTTTCCTTCCCGCCTCAGAATATATTTGTTATTTAGGGTGATGATTTCAACATTGATGGCTTGTTCACAAAAGTGTTCCCATTTTTGACTTTTCATTATTCCAAGAACCATTGGTGGCTACTGAAGGTAGTCCAGGCCTTAAGAGACCAAGACATGTTAGTATTATACTCTGGTTTAGGACAAGAAAAAGAAAATACTTCAGAATAATCTGTTGTCCAAGAAATTTAGACTGTTTGCATGTATGTGTAATTGGATTGTATGATAGAAATAAGGGTGAATAGACACAGAACGTGCTGACAATAATGTATTAGTAAGGTATTCCTATCCTAAAGCAGGGACGGGCAGAAACTTGGATAATTTTTAAAATGTACTTAGCAAGGGAAGATCATGATTTCTACTCCCAAGTAAACTTCATGCTTATTTTGATAAGTATGAATGAAAGGACAGCCCCAACATTTGTATTTTTTTATTGTTAGTAAAACCAAATGTATGAGCAATTAATAGATGTGACTCATATGCCCTTTCTTTCATTTAGAACCACTTCACAACAACCTGTGAGGATGAAAAAGACCAAGGTAACAAAAACCAAGTGATATAAAGTTTAATAAAGCAGAGATTTAAAGTATTGTCTGTATAGTCTATATTTTAGCATGAAATAATTCCCTGGAAAGCAAATTCTTACAAAAAGCTACATCCAGGACAGACTTACGAAGGTTTTTGTATATACAGAGGTGCAATACATTTCATCTCTATTTAAACAATAGCATTGTTGGGTAACTATTCCCATCTAGCTATCCTGGGTTCTGCTATGGAGAAACACCTACGGTAAGGGGTAGTTCATGCTGCCTATGTCCAGATGGGGTTAACCACTTTTTAACGGTACTCTGGGCTTCAAAGTAGGAGCCCAGATTAATTTGGCTAGACATCCATCTTTTTGAGGACATAAATTAGGCTAATGTCTCCTGTAGAAGTGTAACTGGTAGAGCGAACATTACCAGTATATATCACTATAAATTCTTTAATCTTCCCTACATTCTTCTAGTATAAAAGACATCACTTGCTCAACTGAAAAAGTAACTGAGAAATGAAACAATAAAGCTATTTTAAGGATCTCAAATCTCCTGGTTCATTTAAAATAAACATTTAAATCAATCAACAAAATGCCTCCTATATTACATATATATGTGTATATGCAGGTGCGTATAAATATATGCACATACACATGTGTATCTCTATATTTCCTCTTTCCTATTTGTTAGCTGGCACCAAATCCACTCATGACAGTCGCCCCATTAGCTGGCACTTAGTCCATGCAGCACACATACACATGGACAGAGTGACACTACACAGAAAGAGTCAAGAAAGGATTTAATAAGAAGACAGGACAGACTGCAGGGACCAGGTGCAGGGCTCAGAGCATTGACCCACTCCGATTTACACCCCTAACTGTCCACCCCAGTTTATTCCTCCACAATCCTCTTTCCCCAAATATTCCTTTGTAATTTCACCCCTTGAATATCCCAAATCCTCAGTTCCTCTTGTCCTCTTTCTTATCAGTTACAAATTTTAAGGGAGGCCTCTCCAAAGCTGTGTCTGGAGTTTCTTAATGGCCTGTCAGTTAGTGACTGAAGACTTTTGGTCTTTGCCATTGTCTCCATTACCCCTTGTCGACCAGGTTTTGTGTCCCTCTGTGCTTTTGACCTTCACATCTGTCATCTCCCCAGGGATGCTGTGTAATTTCAGATTGAAGTGACTGTTTATCCCACCTTTCAGGTGGTCCTATTCTTTCTGGTGACCTTTGCACCTGAAAGATGCAAATTTTCACTCTGCTACTGATTTATCTGCTCACTCTCCTGAGGAATATGGTCATAATTTCCACCATTGTGTTTCACCACAGTTCCACACTTTAAAGTACTTCTTCCTCAGCCACTTCTAAGATATTCTGTTCACCTTAGTGACTTCCCCCAAAATCTTTGTCAGCCTTATCTTGGAAATAAAGGCTTTTTTAGTGGCTACTTGTGAATCCCAACCTTCTTCTCCATCTTCCTGGTGTCCTGGTTTGAGTGACACAGGACTAATTTCTGTTCTAATGCTGAGGAAAACTCCACCTTTGGAAGACTCTAGTGTCTGAATTTGGGAAAATATTTACTTCATAGCCAGCTAGGCTATGTGGGATTCAAGGTCTCAGTGTTTTCAAGCTTTGACAGGTACAGGGATGAGGAGGAGCGAGGTCTGGGAATTTGACCCAGGCTCGTCAACAGGATTATTTCATACCATGAACACTACATTTGATATAAATTAGAAAGTTTGCTGCATAGTTTCTCTCTCCCTTGATGGCGTCAGTCCAGAGAAACTCCTTGCCCCAGTGCTGGATCCCTGAGGCCTTCCCTTCCTCCCGAAGCTGTTGTGCTCACAGTGTCCGACATTCACTGTCCACTGCTGGGAGTGCACAGCTTCCTACTGATATAATTGGCTGAGTATAATTCTTGTATATCTTATATTAGTATCAGGATTAATACCGGTTCTTTAGTATTATTGTTAATTATTTAGTCTTATCCTATTAAATCTATTTATATTTCAACCCTTGTGTTTCCTTGCTTTCCCCGATTCCCCTTTCCAGATGGGGAGGGGTCATCAGGTGATAGAATAATTGTCTAAATGACAATAAATTGTTATGAGTTTTCTCAAACCATAACACCTGGACATCCTTAAGTTGGTTCATCCAACCTGAACTGATGTTAGTGGTCACTTGCATTGTAACTTTGAATGGTTGATCATGCTCCATGTTCATCCTTAGCAGCTGAATGATGGCATGTCTACCGGCAATCAGCTCCACCATCATATAAACCAGGCTACTCTTCTGTGCCCAAGGAACTGGACATTTCTTCTGCAAAATTACAGGCTTCTGGACAGGCTTGTAGAGGTGGGCCCATATGAACCTCATGAAGTTCAACCAGGCCAAGAGCAAGGTCCTGCACCTGGGTCGGGGCAATCCCAAGTCAAATACAGGCTGGGCAGAGAATGTATTGAGAGTGTGTGAAATGCTCCTTATCCAATAACCACGGCTCAGGTAGTGATCAATATGAAGCACATTTTATTTAGACATTATTGCAAGAACAGGTGACCTAGCAGGTAGGCACACCTGAGGTCCCAAAATAACTTCTTTATATTTCCTATCCCTGGCCGAAATTTCCCTCCCCTATTTCCCCATTGGCTAGGTACTCCAGGGTTTACAGCCAATCCAATTCGCCTAAAACTACTTCAGTTCACTCCGCCTCTGTTTACTTCTCCCCATCACCCCTCCTAAACCTCTTACTTCACCTGTCTATTTCTTCCCTTTTTTGGTATAATTGCCCACGGTAGCTGGTCTCAGTTAAACATTCATCCTCCCATTAAACTATTGATCTACCATAGGCTGGTTTCTCCTTTGTCTAAGGGATGAGCATTCTTGCCTGTCTCTTGATCAGCCTTTGTGTTGTTAATCATTCTCTACCTACATCATTGCAGACTGGCCAAATTGTTCCTTTGCAAAAACAATACTTAGATTTTTCTTACAAGAGCAGCTCTGAGGAGAAGGACTTTGGGGTGTCGGTGGATGAGAAGCTCAACATGAGCCGGCAATGTGCGCTCGCAGCCCAGAAAGCCAGCTGCATCCTGGGGTACATCAAAAGAAGCGTGGCCAGCAGGGCAAGGGAGGGGATTCTACCCCTCTACTCCACTCTTGTGAGATCCCACCTGGAGTACTGCATCCCGCTCTGGGGCCCCCAACATAAGAAGGACATGGATCTATTGGAGCGAGTCCAGAGGAGGGCCACAAAGATAATCAGACAGCTGGAGCACCTCTCCTGTGAAGACGGGCTGAGGGTTGAGAGAGTTGGGGTTGTTCAGCCTGGAGAAAAGAAGGCTCCAGGGAGACCTTATAGTGGCCTTCCAGTACCTAAAGGGGGCCTACAGGAAAGGTGGTGAGGGACTCTTTATGAGGGGGTGTAGCGATAGGACGAGGGGTGACAGTTTTAAACAAAAAGGTCAGATAATGGGAAGAAATTCTTTACTGTTAGAGTGATGAGGCACTGGCCCAGGTTGCCCAGAGAAGCTGTGGATGCCCCATCCCTGGAGGTGTTCAAGGCCAGGTTGGACGGGGCTTGGAGCAACCTGGTCTGGTGGGAGGTGTCCCTGCCCATGGCAAGGGGGTTGGAACGAGATGATCTTTAAGGTCCCTCCCAACTCTAACCATTCCATGATTACTTTTTTTTTTTTTTTGCAGAGATTAGCCTGTATATTCATTGGTTGCCTTGTGTTGCAACTAAATATATGTGTATGAACATCAAAGAATTACATGTCTAGATAAGTATATGAAGGCACTAGTCAGCACTGTCATGGGAATGTTCAGATTACTGATAAATTAGTCTAGTTTCAAACTTTAGAACAGAACTTCACTAGGCTGACATTCATTAATATTATACATCATCAGTGGTTAGTTTTTAATCATTGTCATTCATTATCACCACCTATTCAATTCTTAACAATGTTATTCTATGCCTGTTGGTGTCTGACACAATGAAAGCTGCTCCCTGGAATTCAGCAAAGTTGCTGCTGCTTTTATGACACTGCTAATAACCCTTCCTCTGCTTCCCCATCTGAGGAGAAAGTCCTGGAAGGAGGCGGCCATTTTTTTTACCCAAAAGATGGACTCTTGATACAATCTATGTTTTAAAAAGGAAGGTAGGAAGAAGACCATGAATTATATATTTTCTTTTTCCAAGTACATTTGGTTAATTTTTTCCTGTAGATAATTCCTGCTCCTTTTCAACCGTTCCCAAAGATACTTCTGGTCTTGATATTTTTCACTGTATATCTATTTTTAAATAAAATGGCAAGACATTTCTTCTAATTATCATGTTATTTTTTATTTTTTTTTTCTTTTCGGGGTTAATTTTTCTCAGGAGAAAACTAGACACAGTTATTACCTCTCCTCCTACCTGAGTACGTTTGTCGAGCTAACGAAGAACTGGTACAGAACTGAAACTCTGTTGTGTTTCAGACATATCTGAATTACTCATTACATCTTCTGCAAAATCAATATTCAGAAATCCTTAAAATGATCCCAGCAATTTATATATGTACTTTACTCCTGCAAAGTAGGACTCCAGTTCCGATGGCTAGACTCACAGTATACCAACATGACAGACATAATAGTTATGAATCTTCTCCCACTTCTGTGGAGCAACGTGTTCAGACAAACAATTAATGCCCTTTACTATATTTCTAGCCTTTCTGTGATCGGGGAAACTCTGTGATGGGAAAAGCTGTGCCCTCTCACACTTCTTCAGAGGCATTGCCAATGTGTGATATCCACCAAGATGCAACATCCCCAGTTGGGTCTTGAGGTTGGCAAGCAACATAAATAGGTTCACGATTGTGCTTGATCCATGTGACAAAATTACACAAAAAAGCATCTGGCTTCAATAACACAGGACTTCCCTTCTGAACCTACTACTTTGTACAGGGATGGCCTGATTTACCTCCTCCTCTATCTACTATTGTAACACCACCCTGCCTGGCCACCCTACTTGCACATTTTGCAACAACCATGAAACTTGCGTGCCTCCTTCAGTAAGACTGGGTCCCTGCTAGAGCAGTAACAATGGGAAGACTGGCGAATCTACGTTATAATGTCTACATTAAGCAAGTTCACTTCACTAGTACTGTCAGCTAAGATCCTCCAAAGATCATCTTTGATTTCACCTGGTCCTGCAGGTTCAGGAGTACACATCCTGCTGTGTTTTACAAAGCTCTGAAAATGCTCTATTTAAAGTAGCAATCATTTAAATGAAGCCCCATTGCAGGTATTATGTGAAGTCTAGAACAGAAACACACTTCGTAAATCTCCTAATATTTCCAGTTTCTCTCTAGGAAAAATAAACAAATAAATATTTCTGACCACATCCAAGCTTTAACCAGAAAGAGTTAAAAGGAAAAAGGAAACGTTTGGTTTTGTGGTTTTCTTAACTGTACTGATGTGGAGATGTGAACTGCTCGCTATAGAGAGTAACACACTCTTCAACTATCTGCAGTTTATGACCTAAACGTGTGTTCGTGGAGGCACTAGCTAATCACTGAGCTCATGTTTTCAAGTGTTTGCTAAATCATGGCCTGCATCTGTCACCAAAACAGCTTCAAGTGAGTTTTTGGGTTTTTGGTTTTCTTTTGTTCTGTCACTAGACACACTAAATGCTTCACTTCCGTGCAAGAAAAACAGTTTTGAAGAGTAACTGGAGAAACTTTTCAGGCTTTACTAGTTCCAGACCATTCAATTAACAGAGTTTCCTAACTCTTCCTAAGCCTCATAGCTCTAACGGTGATGATCCCACAGTAATTAAAACTTTACTAGTTTTCATAATTAGCATCAGGGAAGGAACAGATGATATGTTGAAATGATCCACTTTTATTTTGCTTTTGGACTTACATGATTATGACAGGCCTAAAATAACAACTGTATTTTTACACGTCCATTTTGACAAACAGAAAAGGGAGCTGTCTTTTGGGCAAAGGCCAAAGGATTATTTTCCTGAGTAAAAATAAATAAATAAATAAAACACTTAATTTTTGTTATAAAATAAAATTTTATTCTTAAATAAAAGTCTTTTCAATTCAGACTCAAAAAAGAAGGTGCTATAAACAATACGGGCAATTAACAGGTCCACCACAGAGGTCAAGCGAAACAGCGACGTTAGGAAAGAAAATTCATCTGGAAAGAGCTGGTAAAGTCAACATGACCTTCATGCCCAGAGTCTTCTTAGACAAGTCCAAATCAGTACGGCCTCAGATGCAGGTGACAACACTAAAGAACAAACAGGAACTTGAAAAGCATGAGGTTTTCTTCTTCTGAACTCTGGCTTCAGATATTAAAAGTGGCCACCCTGAAAATCTTCCTAACAAACAGCTTTGGAATTGCAAGGTGTTTGAAAACAAGTCTGGAGTTTTTCATTTTCTTGTATGTTTAAAGTTCAAGGGTTTTCCCACTAGATTGAGTAGAACATATCTCCACCCAAGGCTCCCAAAAGTACAAATACCATCTCAACCGCCAGACTCTCAGTACTCTTCCAGAAGATGGATCTTAAAATGCACTGACATATTTCTAGAAGCTCTTCATTAATTAGTATTCAAAGTCCATACTTCCCACAGAAGGCAAAACTATAACACAACACAACCACTACATGGCAAGGATTCAGGCAGTAAGCAAATACATATGCCTTAAAGTATCCCACCACCCATCAGGGTCCCTGACAGAGTAACATTAGTTCTTTTTCTCTAAAACTGAAAGAAAAATTCCATTAGCACAGACACAGAACAATCAGAGCTTGTAAACTAAAGTTTGCAAATCCACAGCATTGACCACTCTCTAGATCAAGGAAAAACTTCTTTCTTCTGTAACCTCACCAAGTGTACCTTCCTGTGGCAAGTTCAATTTGCTGCAGTCCATGTTCATACACCAATATGGTCTTTATCCTCTTATTATTGCCCTCCTAAATCGCTCCTGTATTTCCAGTATGGTGTATATCAAGTGCCTGGTTTTCTTTTCAGAACCAGTTGCTATATTGCTAAAGTGTATTGGAGACTCATCTTCCACCATATTGAAGTTTTTGTCATGTAGGCAAAAAAGTGAGTGAGGGACAAGAGATCAGAGACAGTAACAAAGTTTCTGACGTTCACTGCACAAATGCATTCTGGGAATATTTATATGTCTTCAGCCTTTAAGGTGCTTCACCACAAAGTTTCTTTACTTTTCACTTGTCATCAGACTCAGAATTGTTCTGTAAGAACTGCACAAATATTTTTGCAAGGCTTCTTGAACCTGCCTGTTCCTCAGACTGAAGATGAATGGGTTGAGCAGAGGAGATACCACTGTGTTGAGAATAGCTACCCCTTTGCTGATGTCAAGACCACCCATGTGTATGGGTTTAACATATATGAAAATGCAACTCCCATAAGACATGAAGACAACAATAAGGTGAGATGCACAAGTGGAAAAGGCTTTCTGCCTCCCTGAAGCAGATGAAATGTGCAATATAGTGGAAATTATATTGGCATAAGACAGGACTGTGATAATGAGAGTGCCCAGGAGAGAAAAAAACAGCTATTGAGAAGTTAACAAGATCTAGAACAGGTGTTTCTATGCAGGAAAGTTTTACCAAAGGTGCACTGACACAGAAGAAATGGTTAACGTTTTGGTTACAAAAGGGCAACTGGAAGACAACAACTGATGGGCCAATAAGAAGTACAAAGCTCAGCCCTCATGAATCAAGTACGAATAAGCTACAAAGCCCATTGCTTATTATGGTGGAGTACGTCAAGGGATAGCAGATGGCTACATACCTGTCAATTGACATTGCTATCAAGAGAAGAAACTCTGTCATGCCAAAGATGAAATATAAAAAAAAATTGAGCAAAGCAACCAGTCACAGAAATTGTCCTTTCTCCTGATGCTAGGTTAAACAAGACCTTAGGAATGACAGAGGAAGTGAAACCAATTTCCAAGAGTGAGAAGTTCCAAATAAAGTAATACATGGGCACATGGAGCCCACGGTCCACTATGCTGATGGTGACAATAACTAAGTTTGCAATTATAATTGATATGTAGGTGATGATGAGAAGCACAAAGATAAAGATCTGCAACTTCCTGCCAGCTGTGAAACCCACAAGGATGAAATTCTTGACCATCATTTGGTTTTCCATTGCAAAATTTACTTATGTTTCTTGTGCTGTGAATAACTGTGGGGGAGAGGAAAGGGAAGATTCAATGCTATATTTTAAATTTAAATGTATATGAAACATGAATCAGCAGTGAATTGAAAGTGAAATGACTCTGGAACATAAAGGCATGTTATTAATAAACTACTCAATACTTTTGTTTTCTTTTCCATCAATGCTAGTTTTTTGTTTATTCCTGATTTCAAAATATGGAAAATTATACAGCTGCTGTAGTTCATAATACCACTGTACAGTCAAATCCAATCTTCAAAAAGAAAGCTGAGAGGACTAAAATAAGATTTCAAAAGAAAAACTTGTCACTGAAGTCAGTTTCTACTAACCTATTCCAATTTCTTTCCAATCTAAGAAAACCATGACAAAGTTTAAGGGACAAGAAGAGATCCTATTTTTGTTGAGGTTTCTAAACTCTGTGATGTATTTGAAACTACAGGTGTTGCAAGGAAATAAATCTACTTTCCTAGGAGTCTGTTTTCAAAAAATTTCACATGAATAGTAAGTTAGTTACCTTTGTAACAAGATGAAAGTCAGGGTTTAAGTCTAAGATGCTTCATACTCCTGCTGTTCTAATGCACTAGCTAAGGCTGAGCTCTGTCTCTCTTCTCCAGGCATATTCTCCAGCACCAAATGATGAAGGCTTTTATGTAACTGACCAAGAATAAGGAGGAGGGAAGATATCTACCCTGGGACAGCATGGCATCTTGTAAATGTAAACACCACCACTGGATTAGCACGTTAAATTCTCTAATTACTTTTCTTTCTAGACTGTGATCACTGTCAATGTATTCATGCATGAAGATGAACATTAGGTCTCTCTAAAAGCATGGTTTAATTCTTTGCTGTATGGGAACCAATAAAAATTTGAGTTATCAGACTGCTTCCCATTCTTCAGAACTCAATACCTGTGGGACTTTGGTACTCAGTACTCGTTCACAGGCATTAGCTAGCTAAATTCTGACTAGTTTTACTAACACCAGCCTGAACCTCTTGATATCAGCCAAATAAATATGTTATATGTAATGTTTTATTGTCATCATTGTTGCAATATAGCTCCTCATTAATTATTCAAAAGACAGAAAAATAGGTGGTTTTGAGTTAAAGACAATAAAGAATAAAAGTGCAAAAAAAATGTATTATGGGAAAAGAAGGGAGGAGAAGCCTTCTTGCAACAAACTTTACTCATAATGATGACTCACTTTCTTACATTGACTGAGTGAAAAATAAACAACGTGGAACTTGCTTCCCAGATTGATCTTTTGTCAAATTCAGTCACACTGTAAAACTGAAATCTTTTCAGGTAACCATAGCTCTTTCAAATATCCAAGAACTATTTAGTCCTCCGTCCGGTCCTTTGTAAAATGTCTTTACAATCTTCACTATCTGTATTTTCATCGTTCTTCTTCTCCCTGTTAAACCAGTTCCACAGAACATCATAAAAGACAATGCCAGACAAGGTAATAATCCTAGTGTTGCCCATTAACTCTGTTCAGTGAAAGCAGTTGCCCGATTCTTCAGAAACTTTGGTTTCTTCACTGCAAATCACAGGAGCAGATTATGTCAGTGACAACATCTGTTATTACCATCTAGGGAAGCAGAAACCTCTTTGCGTGTAGCAGTTCACAAGTCATGTAGCACTTCCAAGTGGCAACTCAGGCCAGTTTAGACATCTGCATTAGTTGCACCATTCTCAGGAGGTGTTGATTGATTGCACATATTGGTTGTAGAGTAGCTTACATCTAATTTACAGATTCCTGCAAACAAGCCAGATCACTTTCCTAGATTACACATACAGTTCTGTAGAGGCTGACTGGAATCACAGAATCATAGAATCATAGAATGGTTTGGGTCGTAAGGGTACTTAAAGACCATCTAGTTCCAAGACCCCTGCCATAGGCAGGGACACCTTCCACTAGACCAGGTTGCTCAAAGCCCTGTCCAACCAGGCCTTGAACATCTCCTGGGACGGGGCATTCACAGCTTCTCGGGGCAACCTGAGCCAGTGGCTCATCACCCTCAGAGTCAAGAATTTCTTCCTAATATCTAGTCTAAATCTACCCTCTTCTAGTTTAAAATCATTACCCCTTGTCCTATCTCTGCACTCCCTCGTAAAGAGTCCCTCCCCATCTTTCCTGTAGGTCCCCTTTAAGTACTGGAAGGGGCTATAAGGCGTCCCTGGAGTCTTCTCTTCTCCAGACTGAACAACCCCAACTCTCTCAACCTTTCTTCATAGGAGAGGTGCTCTAGCCCTCTGATCATTTGTGGCCTCCTCTGAACGCTCTCCATCAGGTCCGTGTCCTTCTGGAAGGTAAGGTTTCAGATGTTGCCGAGAGGGTGCCACAACTTGTCAAGAGCACAAACTACTACCCACTGTTACTCTTTCATGTGGTCATGAATGTCACTGTAAGCTGGAACCTGGGCAGAATTAAGGAAGACTATAAAGCCCTGGGAGTGCAAGTGAAAAAAATTGGAGCCGAAGTTACTTTCCCTCCATTTTACCCATTAGAGGAAAGGGATCAGCCAGAAATGGACAGATAATGCATACCAGCTCCTGGCTATGTGGCTGGTACCATTNTCCCTGGAGTCTTCTCTTCTCCAGACTGAACAACCCCAACTCTCTCAACCTTTCTTCATAGGAGAGGTGCTCTAGCCCTCTGATCATTTGTGGCCTCCTCTGAACGCTCTCCATCAGGTCCGTGTCCTTCTGGAAGGTAAGGTTTCAGATGTTGCCGAGAGGGTGCCACAACTTGTCAAGAGCACAAACTACTACCCACTGTTACTCTTTCATGTGGTCATGAATGTCACTGTAAGCTGGAACCTGGGCAGAATTAAGGAAGACTATAAAGCCCTGGGAGTGCAAGTGAAAAAAATTGGAGCCGAAGTTACTTTCCCTCCATTTTACCCATTAGAGGAAAGGGATCAGCCAGAAATGGACAGATAATGCATACCAGCTCCTGGCTATGTGGCTGGTACCATTGTGAGGGTTTTGGCTTTTATGACAATGGGACATTCTTTGATGAATATGGCCTGTTAGAGGGGGATGGAATCCACCTGTCTAGAAGAGGCAGGGGAATCTTTGGCAGCAGGATGGCCAACTTGGTGAGGTGGGTTTTAAATTGAAGGACTCGGGGGGTGAGGTCCAAGATAGCAATGCTCACACCATCACATCCAACTGGGAAGTAAGCCAGGCCAACCAGAGCAGCAACAAATGTTTCTTAGCTGACTCCCAAAATGAGATTCAGAAGGCCAACCACCTCAAGGGTGTGAATGCCTGTGGTGGATCCTCTTGCACCCCTCCAGGGAAACCTGTGTGCTCTACTACCTCTCTGAACTGCCTGTATACCAGCGCATGCAGCATGGGGAATAAGCAGGAAGAACGAGAGACCTGTGTACAGTTGCAGGGCCATGATCTCACTGCAATTACAGAGACACGGTGGGATAGCTCGCATGACTGGAATGCTGTCATGGATGGTGTCATGGTTTAGCCTTAGCTAGCAACAACGAACCATGCGGCTGCTCTCCCAACGCCCCACAGCTGTGGGGGAGAATCAGAAGAAACAGGCAAAACTCGTGGCATGAGATAAAGACAGTTTAACAGAACAGCAAAGAGAACAGGAAAACAACAACAATAACACCGAGAGAGGAATGTACAGAGGAATGTACAAACACGATTACGGTACAACTGCTCACCACCAGACCCGGGACATCCCAGCCTGCTCCCAAGTGGCAACTTCCTGCCCCCTCCCCCGGCAGCTCCCAGCTGCAGACTGGGCATGGCTCACATGGGATGTGTGCACCTGTGTCCCTGCCAGATCCTTGGGGAAATGAACCCTATGCCCACCAGAACCAGGACAGATGGCTATGTACTTTTTAGGAAAGACAGGCCAGCGGGGTGAGGTGGTGGAGTTGCTGTTTAGGTGAGAAAGCAACTGGAATGTATCAAGCTCTGCCTAGGGGTGGATGAAGAACTTGTCGAGAGGCTATGGGTAAGAATTAAGGGGCAGGATAACATGGGAGACACTGTTGTGGGTGTTTACTACAGACCCACAGATCAGGAAGAGGAAGTCAATGAGGCCTACAGACAGCTGGAAATAGCCTCATGATCACAGGCCCTGGTTCTCATGGGCGACTACAACCACCCTGATATTTGCTGGAAAGGCAATACAGCCAGGCACACACAATCCAGGAGGTTTCTACAGAGCATTGATGATAACTTTTTGAGACAGGTGGGGAGGGACCAATGAGGAGAGGTGTGCCACTGGACCTTGTGCTAACAAACAAAGAAGGACTAGTTGGGGATATGAAGTTTGGGGGTAGCCTTGACTGCAGTGACCATGAGATGGTAGAGTTCAGGATACTGCGTGGAAGAAGCGGGGCAAAAACTAGAATTACAACCCTGGACTTCAGGAGAGCTGACTTTGGCTTCTTCAAAGACCTACTTGCAAGGAATCCCATGGGCTAAGACTAGAAAAAAGGGGGGTACAAGAGAGCGGGTTAATATTCTAGCACCACTTCCTCTAAGCTCAGGATCTGTGCATCCCTATGAGTAAGAAATCAGGCAAATGAGGTAGGAAACCTGCATGGATGAGTAGGAAGCTTCTGGAAAATCTGAAATGGAAGAAGGAAGTTTACAGAATGTGGAAAAAGGGACTGGCCACCTGGAAGGAGTATGGGAATGTTGTCAGAGTATGCAGGGGTGCAACAAGGAAGGCTAAGACTCTCTCATGATTGAGGAGGATCGGGTTAGAGATCATTNGTTTTGGCTTTTATGACAATGGGACATTCTTTGATGAATATGGCCTGTTAGAGGGGGATGGAATCCACCTGTCTAGAAGAGGCAGGGGAATCTTTGGCAGCAGGATGGCCAACTTGGTGAGGTGGGTTTTAAATTGAAGGACTCGGGGGGTGAGGTCCAAGATAGCAATGCTCACACCATCACATCCAACTGGGAAGTAAGCCAGGCCAACCAGAGCAGCAACAAATGTTTCTTAGCTGACTCCCAAAATGAGATTCAGAAGGCCAACCACCTCAAGGGTGTGAATGCCTGTGGTGGATCCTCTTGCACCCCTCCAGGGAAACCTGTGTGCTCTACTACCTCTCTGAACTGCCTGTATACCAGCGCATGCAGCATGGGGAATAAGCAGGAAGAACGAGAGACCTGTGTACAGTTGCAGGGCCATGATCTCACTGCAATTACAGAGACACGGTGGGATAGCTCGCATGACTGGAATGCTGTCATGGATGGTGTCATGGTTTAGCCTTAGCTAGCAACAACGAACCATGCGGCTGCTCTCCCAACGCCCCACAGCTGTGGGGGAGAATCAGAAGAAACAGGCAAAACTCGTGGCATGAGATAAAGACAGTTTAACAGAACAGCAAAGAGAACAGGAAAACAACAACAATAACACCGAGAGAGGAATGTACAGAGGAATGTACAAACACGATTACGGTACAACTGCTCACCACCAGACCCGGGACATCCCAGCCTGCTCCCAAGTGGCAACTTCCTGCCCCCTCCCCCGGCAGCTCCCAGCTGCAGACTGGGCATGGCTCACATGGGATGTGTGCACCTGTGTCCCTGCCAGATCCTTGGGGAAATGAACCCTATGCCCACCAGAACCAGGACAGATGGCTATGTACTTTTTAGGAAAGACAGGCCAGCGGGGTGAGGTGGTGGAGTTGCTGTTTAGGTGAGAAAGCAACTGGAATGTATCAAGCTCTGCCTAGGGGTGGATGAAGAACTTGTCGAGAGGCTATGGGTAAGAATTAAGGGGCAGGATAACATGGGAGACACTGTTGTGGGTGTTTACTACAGACCCACAGATCAGGAAGAGGAAGTCAATGAGGCCTACAGACAGCTGGAAATAGCCTCATGATCACAGGCCCTGGTTCTCATGGGCGACTACAACCACCCTGATATTTGCTGGAAAGGCAATACAGCCAGGCACACACAATCCAGGAGGTTTCTACAGAGCATTGATGATAACTTTTTGAGACAGGTGGGGAGGGACCAATGAGGAGAGGTGTGCCACTGGACCTTGTGCTAACAAACAAAGAAGGACTAGTTGGGGATATGAAGTTTGGGGGTAGCCTTGACTGCAGTGACCATGAGATGGTAGAGTTCAGGATACTGCGTGGAAGAAGCGGGGCAAAAACTAGAATTACAACCCTGGACTTCAGGAGAGCTGACTTTGGCTTCTTCAAAGACCTACTTGCAAGGAATCCCATGGGCTAAGACTAGAAAAAAGGGGGGTACAAGAGAGCGGGTTAATATTCTAGCACCACTTCCTCTAAGCTCAGGATCTGTGCATCCCTATGAGTAAGAAATCAGGCAAATGAGGTAGGAAACCTGCATGGATGAGTAGGAAGCTTCTGGAAAATCTGAAATGGAAGAAGGAAGTTTACAGAATGTGGAAAAAGGGACTGGCCACCTGGAAGGAGTATGGGAATGTTGTCAGAGTATGCAGGGGTGCAACAAGGAAGGCTAAGACTCTCTCATGATTGAGGAGGATCGGGTTAGAGATCATTAAGGTAAACTTGACGCACACGAATCCATGGGCCCTGAGAGGATGGCACCATGAGTGCTGAGGGAGCCTGCAGATGCTATTGCAAAGCTGCTGTCCAACATCTTAGAAAGGTCATGGAGAACAGGAGAGGTGCCTGAGGACTGGAGGAAAGCCAATGTCACGCCAGTCTTCAAAAAGGGCAAGAAGGAGGACCCGGGAAACTCCAGGCCAGTCAGCCTCACCTCCATCCCTGGAAAGGTGATGGAAGAGCTCATCCTGGATGTCATCTCTAACCGTGTAGAGGAAGAGGTTATCGGGAGTGGTCAACATAGATTCACCAAGGGGAAATCATGCTTGACCAATGTGATAGCCTTCTATGATGGCATGACTGGCTGGGTGGATGAGGGGAGAGCAGTGGACGTTGTCTACCTGGTCTTCAGCAAGGCTTTTGACACTGTCTCCCATAACATCCTCATAGGTAAGCTTAGGAAGTGTGGATTAGGTGAGTGGACAGTGAGGTGGATTGAGAACTGGCTGAATAGCAGAGCTCAGGCGTTGTGATCAGCAGTGCAGAGTCTAGTTGGAGGGTCTTTGGGAGGGGGGACTTCTAACATCTCTAATGTCTCTTTCCTTCTAAATATAGATTTTATTGACAGGATTATTTCCACTATCTCATTAATATGGGGTGGAAGCTTGTACCTGGAATCTAAAAACAGTCATAACTTAGTTTGGAAAGAATTTTTGGAGGTCTTGTCCCACCCTTTTCAACGATTAGCGCACACACACACTTACTTTTGCCTTCTCTAGTCAAAACAGATTTAGGAGGAAGGAAAGAGGTGGTGCTGAGATATGTCTGCCCTTATATTGAGCATAAACCACATAAATCTACAATGCATAGTATATATGCAAACTGAAAGGGTAAGGTCTAATGTAGCACAACACAGCTAATAGAAATCCTACATAAATTTTCATTGAATTTAGATGTTGACAGCATTCCAGACCCCTGCTTATTGCTATATTTTATTGAAACTCAATGCCATGAGATGGCCTGTTATATCCACTACTTCAAATTTAATGTGTTCAGCTGGGGAGTACAAGACAAATCCTATTCTTTTTGGTTTACCATAGTCATTTGGGATACTTTCTCTGGCATGTTCATACATGTGTCTACTGGGTATTGTTAGCTGAAAGCATTAAGTTGTTCTGTCCAAGGAATAAAAGTAAAGCCATTACCTATTTATTCTTAATAAATGCATTAGTGATGCTTAAAGAGAGACTCCACCTCTTTTCTTCCTCCATACTATACTTTTATGCCACCTATTTATTTGCCCATCCAGTAAGTCCTTTGCTTTGATTCCTCTGTTCTAGATCACAAGGAAACCATTACCCATATCCATCATTCCAATGTTAACTCAAAATCACTAGATTGGATGGACAGCCGTAATAGCAGTCTTGAAGAATGAAATGAAATGAAATGAAATGAAATGAAATGAAATGAAGTACCCATCCAACTGAGCTCTGTGCTCTCTGCAAAACATGCTAGAAGAAATTGCTCCAAAGGTATGTACAAGATTTGATTATGGAACTATTTTTCCTTTGGGTAATTTTTTATTTCCTGTTTTCTCTTATCTACATTCTCAAAGGTAGAAGCTTGCAGGTTGGAGTCATCTGACTACATGGTGGTACCTAACATACATTCATCACTCCCAAATCTCCCTAAAATATTCAGATATAGGCAATAGAGACCAGGCTGTAATTCATCTCTGCCTGGTCAACAGAAATACATTATATAAACCACCCCTAGGATGTTAATTTGTCAGCTTACAATTTGTGTAGTCTGCATTTACCATAAAGAGAGGCAGAGGAAACTACATTAGGTGTTAAGAATGTCTTCACATGTGATGTTTCGCTGTGTCAACATATAGAGTCCTTTCTCAAAACTGCACATTTTTCATGTACACTTCATTCTGGCAGTTATTTCTCTGTCATCATACACACTTAGCATCAAAACCATCAGTCTACCTAAACAGTTACAAGAAAGACAGAGGCAGCACAATGATCATTTATTAATTCAGATGAAAACCATTAAGGTTACCATAAAGAACATAAACCTCTATTATTTGCACTCCTGGAACTCTGCTCTTTCTTGGTATTTTACTTGCCTGCTCCACTGTCCATTCAAGCAGCATTTGTCAGGCACTGCATACTCAGCAATAGAGATGGTAAAGCATTTTGGGGAAAATTTGTGTATACAAAGTGAATTTAAGTAGTTTAGGTGAGTGGGTGAGTAACAGTAGACTGGCTGACTAAGGAATAGCTGTCCAGAAAATGATGTGGGAGTCCTAGTGGACAGTAAGTTGATCTAGAGCCAGCACTGTGCCCTTGCAGTGATGAACGTTGGCAACCCACCAGGCTGCATTAGCAAAAGTGCATCTAGGAGACAAATGGAAATTGTTGTTCCCCTCTAATTAGCAGTAGTGGGGCCAGAAACAGGAAAGCAATATTTGGTTTGCCCTTATGCTGCCCAGTACAAGATTAATGTGGAGGAAATTCTCTTTTCTCTCAGAAGAGACTATCAGAGAGTTAGGGTGCAGGAAGACTGAGTATATGAGAAAGAGACAGTGAGAACTGAATCTGTTTTGACTAGAAAAGAGAAGACAAAAGTGTGTGTGTGTGTGTGTGTGTGTGTGTGGTCAGTTCTGGGTATCTAGCATCAGTTTTGAACTCTTTAAGGGAGGTTATAGACAAGATGAAGTCACACTTTTCTCAGACGTGCACCGCGCAAGATGAAGAGGCAATCTGATAAAATTGCAGCAAGGGAAATCCTAACTAGATAGGAGAAAAAGAAATGCCTTTGGGCATTGTTAAGACTGGACCAGGAACCCACAGAGGTTGTGCAATCTCCATCCTTTGGCATGGTCACAAATTTAGTAGGCAAGACCCTAAGTAATATGACATAATTTTGAATTTAGCCCTAATCGGAGCAAAGGGCGGGACAAGACCTCCAAAAGTTCCTTCCAAACTAAGTTATGACAGTTCTTAGATTCCAGGTACAAGCTTCTACCCTATATTAATGAGATAGTGGAAATAATCCTGTCAATAAAATCTATATTTAGAAGGAAAGAGGCACTAGAGATGTTACAAGTCCCCCCTCCCAGAGTTCAACTAATGATACCTACTAGGACTAAGAAAACATTTTCATTGAAATACATTTTTCTGTTTCATTATTAAGACCCTCTTGCCAAGCTGAAGTTACAGATGCCTGCCAAGCTGCTGTTTAACCAGAGCTCTGTGGTGACTGAATTCATACTTCTGGGTTTTCCTGTGGTCTGGGAACTGGATGTCCTCTTCTTCATTGTGTTTCTCATAATCTACGTACTGACAGTCTCTGGGAATGTGACCATCATCTCAATTACACTGACTGACTGTCGACTCCACAGCCCCATGTATTTCTTCCTTTGCAATCTCTCTTTCCTGGATATCATGATGGCAACAGCCATTGTTCCAAAAATGATGAAAGATTTTATCTCTTTGGAAAAGACTGTCTCTGTGGCTGGATGCATCTCACAATGCTACTTCTACTTCTTTTTTGGCACTACCGAAGTCATTCTCTTGGCTGTCATGTCACTTGATCGCTATGTGGCCATCTGCATCCCACTCAGATACTCCACCATCATGAGCATCCAGATGTCCTTCCAACTAGTATTGGCTTCTTGGGCTGGGGGCTTCTTCTCTGTCCTCTCTCCCACGATCATTATCTCCTGGCTCCCCTTCTGTGGGCCAAATGTTATTGATCACTTTTTTTGTGACTTTGAGCCATTGATCAACCTCTCTTGTGCAGATACCCATCTCCTGGAGCTGATGAAGTTTGTATTGTCCACTGTGGTGCTCCTATGCTCTCTGCTATTTACCATCCTCTCATATCTGTACATCATCATCACTATTCTCCGTATCCCCTCATCTTCAGGCTGGAAAAAGGCTTTCTCCACCTGTGCTTCCCACATCACCGTGGCTTCCATATTCTATGGCAGTGCCATCTTCATGTATGTAGTGCCAAACAAAGAGTTTTCCTTCAGCCTCAAGAAGGCAGTCACCCTGCAGACGGCTGTTTTCACTCACTTGCTTAATCCTTTCATCTACACTTTGAGGAACCAGCAGGTCAGGGATGCTCTGAGGGACACTACCTCCCACATCCTAAGTGGTTCAAAGGCTTTCAGAGTGAACTGTAAATTGAGTAGACAATAAGGGCATTCTCAAGGTCTCCACATTCCGACTTTCTACATAAACTGCAGCTCATCTCAGACAGGTTCTTTAAGTTTGCAAGCAGCAGCATTACTGTGTGCATGATTTTTCTCCCCATGTTCCATTCTTATACGAAATTCCTTCCAGTGAATAAAAAAATGTCTAAACTTGGAAATTGTGCACGTTGCACACAGAATACTTTGTAGATGCCAAAGACACAGTAAAAAATCATATCTGTTCAATTAAAATAGTTTAGTAGTATAAATGATGCTACTATTAAACAATATATTAATGTAAGAGTCCTAGAAGACTTCTTTTACCTAGAACCAACTAAGTGGTAAAGTTTAGGGTTATTAACATACAAAATTTCCAATCCAGTCTTCAGTAACTCTTCTTTCAGTGAGAGGCTTATTATACCAGCTGCTTACAATGTCCATGGATAAACAATGGTATCTTCTTTTAAAAGACAAAAGGACACAAAAGACTATTTGCGCATGGAGTGCTAGATGATCTTCAAAGTGGTCTAAAAGTATCACAGAACTGAAAATACTATTCAAATGTAATCTGATGAGAGAGACAGGCAGAAATGTGCAGACGGTGACCCAACACTGCCTTGTCCCCATACTGAGACTTCTAATAGCAGCTCCTCTTTTCAACTGCCAAAAAGAGCAGGCAACAAAGCTGACTTTCATATACTATACAACATTGCTGGGATGAAGAAACATCTTTGCCAGGGGCTAGCTGGCTACACAGGTAACAGTTTAGAAATCAGGCATTTCTCAATGTCTATAAACTGTTCTCAAGGCATGTGACAGTTAATTATTCTGGGTTACAGAAAGGCTGGCCATATCTGCTTAAAACTCCAGGAGAGCAGACGAGTCCTTACACAAAACAGAAAAGCAGGAGAGATGAAGGACAAGAAAAAAGATAAATAACTATACGTAAAGAAGCATTCAAATGAGACAGAAAAAAGCCAAGTCATAAAGACACAAGGAATGGCTCTATTCACTCAATATATGTGAGTCACCATAATTTCCAGAATTAAGAGAAGACTTGGTTTCAGTTAAAACTCTGAATCTTGTAGGTATAACTTAAAAAGACATATATATAAAAATAAAATGTCAGCTTTACTGACTACCTCTAAACTAATCATGTTCCTTCTGTTATACAAATTTTATGACAATGAATACACAAAATAAGAAATATGGGGGTTAATATTTTACTTTTGCCTAATGATCACACAGGAGGGCATCTCAAACACTGCTGCAATAAGGAGAGGACTGGAAAGAAATCAAGATAAATAACTGATTGAACTGCTCCCCGAGAGCTAAAATGTATCATACTTGGAGAGGCGAGTGGAAAGCAGACCCTTATTGCTTGAGAGAATTTAACAGGAACCAGTGCTGGCTATCCAAAGTAATATGTATTTCTTGAGAACAACACATATGGCCACTGTAGGCCACTACACTATGTAAGCACAACAAACACGGAAGTATGTGCTCTGCTTATCTTGTCTTGGCCAGAGCCCTTCCTCCTTATTTTTGGCCCAGGGACTGTACTTTTCCAGATGTTCTTCTACAGCCCAGATGCCATTAACTTTTTCTAGCCATTAACCAATGGTGATGACTCGCTAATACTCAGACTTCCCTGCAGGGACACAGAGCTCCTGAACTACTTGAGTTTCTTGACAGCTGTGTTGGTTTTTCCTCCTGGATACACTCACCATGTCTTTTGTATCTTATATTATCATATGTGTAACATATTCAGCTTCAGAAAAGGCAAAATGCCTTCTGCACCTGCACCTCTCAGCTCACTGTGATCCCTGTCTCCTATGATAGCTACCTCTTCACGTGACCTAAACCCACTCACAGCAGAAGAGCACCTCAGCAAAGCAGTCTCTGTTTACAACACTGGGTTTTGTATCCTGTTCAACCATTTCATCTACAGCATTATGGACAGGCTCAGAATACCGAGGTGTTGCTGGATGGAACAGAGGGAAAATGGCTGCTTAAAGAAGCATTTGACCCAGAGTTGAACCTTATACAGGAAAGTGAAAAATTCAGAGATTAAAATCTTTTTTATATGTTCAGCCTTAAATTACCATGTTAAAGCCTTGTCCTCCTCCTTTCTCCCAAGTCCCCGGCTTTTCATTAATTGCTCTGATAAGAAGATTTTCTGTTTCCTTATCAAGTGCTCCAATACCAACCCCCTTCAAGGACTGGAGAGATGATAGAAGCAAGAGAACACCAGCAGGAGATACCTCCACCACTTGTGCAATCTGTGCCCCCACTGACATCACAAGCACAGACACCAGCCATGTGCTCCCTCCTGCCCTATCAGCTACTCAGGCTCCAGTGACCTCACAAGCATTGACCCAAGCCATGTCTTTTAGGCTTTGGATTATTTTCTTTGTTTTTCTGTAGCATCATCTGCAAACCGTAGTTTTCAAAGAAAGTATTTACTAGCAGTCTGGCTCCTGTTCATCAGCTTTTGTTATGACAGGATTGTAATAATAAAGTTTGTTGAAAATAAATTTACTGGTGATCCAAGTACACGAAGTCCAGAAGTGGTGGTGATCCAAAACCAAAGAAAGTTGTTACTGTAACTGAAAACTAGACACAAGTGCTGACACTTGTCATCTGCAATAAGTTATATTCAAAGAAAAATAAGAGATACCAGAGACACTAAGCATGTCCAAGTCCATTGATTAGGAAGTGCAAAGACAATAAACAGGCTCTAAAGCAGAAAGTTGTATGTTACCTGTTCAAAGGCACTGGTCTCTTGTTGGGGCAAATATAAATCTGCCTTCTAACCCAACTGTATTTAAAGAATAGATACAAAATCACAAAAAACATTAAAAAATCATACAAACGACACACTATGCCAATTTGTGCATAGGTTACAGCACAGTGATTACACACTGCTGTGATCATCCCCGGAACTCCTTAGAGGTGTGTTAGCAGCAGACGTTGGACCTCACACTTGCATGGCCCAAGTGCTGTTCCTTGTTTTCTGTGTTACCGTGTAACAAAGTTCTTGTTCACAATTCAGTTTCTTTTTTTAATCTATTAACCAACCCTCCCTGGGGAAAAAACGTATCAGAGATAAAGGAACATTAGGCAATTTGCATGAAACATATAGGGCTGGTTGGCTGCACTTGGCAGTACTTGGACAAATCTGTAAAGAAGAATCCAATAAACCAAACTGGCCACATATAGTTAGTTTCTTCATTAGACCCTAGACAAGGAACAAGTAATGAAATCAGTCATTAACAAAATAGAGAAGGCAGAGCACTTCCTTAGGGTCTCTTGCCAGGGAGTGAAACTGAGCAAGCTTAACATAGCAGTTTTGATAATGTTGTTAATTTGATCTTTTAATGTTTGAGATTATGCTCTTTTTCTAAAAATATGAGGATCTCAACACTTCATGGCCTTGCAAGTTTCCTCAAAGAACTCTGGGAACAGACAGACATTCAAAAATGCAAAGTGCTGGGTCCTGCACTTGGGGCACAACAACCCCGTGCAGAGCTACAGGCTTGGGGAGGAGTGGCTGGAGAGCTGCCCAGTGGAAAAGGACCTGAAGGTGTTGGTCAACAGCCAGCTGAATATGAGCCAGCAGTGTGCCCAGGTATCCAAGAAGCCCAACACCATCCTGGCCTGTATCAGAAACAGTGTGGTCAGCAGGACTAGGGAAGTGATTGTCCTGCTGTACTCAGCACTGGTGAGGCCTCACCTTGAACACTGCGTCCAGTTTTGGGCCCCTCACTAGAAGAAAGACCTTGAGATGCTGTAGTGAGTCCAGAGGAGGGCAACAAAGCTGGTGAGGGGTCTGGAGCATAAGTCTTATGAGGAGCGGCTGAGGGAGCTCGGGGTGTTCAGCCTGGAGAAAAGGAGGCTGAGGGGAGACTTTCTCGCTCTCTACAACTACCTGAAAGGAGGTGGTAGCGAGGTGCGGGTCAGTCGTTTTTCCCAAGTAACAAGTTTCCAAGGGCAAGAGGAAATGGCCTCAAGTTGCACCAGGGGAGATTTAAATTGGATATTAGGAAAAATTTCTTTACCAAAAGGGTTGTCAAGCATTTGATCCAGGGTTGAGTCACCATCTCTGGAGGCATTTAAAAGACGTGTAGACATGCTGCTGAGGGACATGGTTTAGTGGTGGACTTGGTAACGTTAACAGTTGGACTTCATGATCTTAATGGTGTTTTCCAACCTAAAAGATTCTATGATTCTATGCCTCTGCTTTATCTTCATCCCTGTTAGTCAGGTGACCATCTTCAACAAGTATCAGTCCAATGTTTTCTTTAGACTTCCTTTTGCTATTGATGTACTTAAAAAAGCCCTTCTCATTATCAGATATAACACTGGCCAGTTTCAATTCTAATTGAGCTTTGGCCTTTCATGTCTTCTCCCTGCATATACAAATCACAGCTCTGTAATCTTCCTGTGAAGCCTGACCTTGCTTCCAGAGATCGTACAACTTCTTTTTCCTCTTGAGCTCCACAAGGAGTTCCCAGTTCAGCCATTACCTGTGATGGTAATTGGGAAGTGATCTCCCTATCTTTGTCTTAATCCATGAGCTTTTTCTTCTTATTTTCTCCCCCATCCTGTTGTGAAGGGGTCTGTGAGAGCTGCTTGGTGGGTGTTTGGTAGCCAGACAAGGTTAACCCACCACAGGTGGTAACAAGGGGCCTGCAGGTGTGGTCTCTGTGAGAAGAGACAAAGGTTTGCTCTGTGCTTGACATAGGCACTTCCAGCTGGCTCCAAAATGGACCCACCACAGGCCAAAGATGAACTCATGAGTGAAGCTAGTGGCACCTCTGGGAAAACATCTTTAAGAAAGGGCAGAAACTGACAGCTAGAGAGAGGAGGAGGGAACAAAAAGAGTGAGAAGCAACAGAGGGAACAGCAAGATCAGAGGAGGAGGAAATACCCCATGGTGCAGCAGTTATATCCAACTGCAGCCTGTGAACAACCCATGTTGGAACAGAGGAAAAGTGCCAGAGGAAAGGAGCAGCAGAGGGAAAACACTATGTATTGACCATAACCTTCCCACGCACCCTGCGCTGCTTAGGGCAGCAGTGGAGGAGCCTGGAATGAATGAATAAAATTGAGCATTGGAAAGGGGGAAATGAAGGTGTTGGTTTATTATCTGACTTTGTTTCTCACAAACTAAAACTATTTTAATTGGCAATCAGTTAAATTAATTTTCCCCAAAGAGGTGACTGGTGACAGCCAACATGGCTTCATTAAGGGCAAATCATGCCTGACAAATTTGGTGGCCTTCTACAATGGGGTTACAGTGTTAGTGGACAAAGGAAGAGCAGCCAGCATTATCTGCCTGGACTTGTGCAAAGCATTTGACACTGTCCTGCACAACATCCTTGTCTCTAAGTTGGAGAGACGTGGATTTGACATATGGACCACTCAGTGAATAAGGAGTTGGCTGGACGATCACACTCAAAGAATTGTGGTCAACAGCTTGATGTCCAAGTGGCGACAAGTGACACATGGCATTCCTGAGGGGCCAGTACTGGAACCAGTGCTGTTTAACATCTTTTTCAGAGACACAGAGAGTGGGATTGAGTGCATCCTCAGCAAGTTCACCAACGACACCAATCTGTGTGGAGCAGTCGATACGCTGGAGGGAAGGGATGCCATCCAGACGGACCTGGGCAGGCTTGAGAGATGGACCTGTATGAACCTCATGAAGTTCAACCAGGCCAAGAGCAAGGTCCTGCACCGGGGTCGGGGCAATCCCAAGCACAAATACAGGCTGGGCAGAGAGTGGATTGAGAGCAGCCATGAGGAGAAGGACTTGGGGGTGATGGCGGAGGAGAAGCTCAACATGAGCCGGCAATGTGCGCTCACATCCCAGAAAGCCAACTGTATCCTGGGGTGCATCAAAAGAAGCGTGGCCAGCAGGGCAAGGGTGGGGATTCTGTCCCTCTACTCCACTCTCATGAGACACAACCTGGAGTACTGCGTCCAGCTCTGGGGCCCCCAACATAAGAAGGACATGGACCTGTTGGAGCGAGATCAGAGGAGGCCACAAAGACTATCAGACAGCTGGAGCACCTCTCCTATGAAGAAAGGCTGAGAGATTTGGGATTGTTCAGTCTGGAGACGAGAAGGCTCCCAGGACACCTTATTGCCTCCTTCCAATACCTAAAGGGGGCCTACAGGAAAGGTGGTGAGGGACTCTTTATGAGGGAGTGCAGAGATAGGACAAGGGGTAATGATTTTAAACTAGAAGAGGGTAGATTTAGACTAGATATTAGGAAGAAATTCTTGACTCTGAGGGTGATGAGCCACTGGCCCAGGTTGCCCCGAGAAGCTGTGAATGCCCCGTCCCAGGAGGTGTTCAAGGCCTGGTTGGACAGGGCTTTGAGCAACCTGGTCTAGTGGAAGGTGTCCGTGCCCATGGCAAGGGGGTTGGAACTAGATGATCTTTAAGGTCGCTTCCAATTCTATCCATTCCATGATTCTATGAAATACAATCTAGTTTGCTCCCCACAGCAATTGGTAAACCACCTCTTTGTCTTTATCTCAACCCATAAGATTTCTTGTTTCTGTTTTTCCTGTTTTCTGCCTCTGCTCTGTCCCACTATGGGGTGAAACAAGTGAGTGAACAGCTGGGTGGGAATTTGGTTAGCCAACACTAACTCACCACAGCAAGAAGAAAAAATACACAGGCAAAGCTGAGTCTAGGTCTTGATTAGAAGAATGTTGGCATATTTTGCTTGCTAACAGAAGAAGGAACTATGTAATATGTAGAAAGCATAAACCATTTGAAATCAGCATCTTTAATTCACAGTTCCACAATGCTGACGCTGCATCTGGGAAACCATTCAGTGACTTGGATGGGCTACTCCAGCATTCACATTTTCTAGCGTTGGGGAGCTAGAAAAAGCCTTCAGCATGCTCTCCTTTAAGGCTTGTCTGACTTGATTGTTCCTGAGTGAGTAGATGTACGGGTTAAGCACCTGAGTCACCACAGAGAAGAAGAAAGAAAGAACTTTGTCAGAGTCCTGCCCACCTCGCTGTGCTGGGCGGATATACCTGTAAATAGATGTGCTGTAAAATATCATCACCACCATGAGGTGTGCTGAGCAAGTGGAAAATGCCTTCTTCCTACCTGTGGAAGATGGTATATGCAAGATGGTGATAACAATGCAGCCATAAGAAACAGCAGTTACTATTAAGGTACCAGGTATGATGACAATTAGTATGATAAGCATCAGTCCTTCAATGAAACCTGTGTCTGTGCAGGACAGTTGCAACAACAGGGAAGTATCACAGTAAAAGTGGTTCATCACATTGGGACCACAGAACGGCAACTGGACAATCATAATGGTGGGAGGAAACATCAAGAGAAAACTCACTGCCCAGCAAGCCAGGACCAGATGGAGGCAAAATCTGTTGTTCATAATTGTTGTGTAATGCAAAGGGTGGCAAATGGCAACATACCGATCAAAGGACATTGTTGCCACATGGAAAAATGTGCAGGTACCCAAGTAAAAGAAAAGCAGCATCTGAAGGAAACAACCAGGCAGGGAAATCATCTTCCTCTCTGTCAGAAGGCTGTAGAGGGTGCTGGGAATGAATGTGGAGGTGAAAGTGATTTCCAAAAGGGCAAAATTTCTGAGGAAGTAGTACATTGGGGTCTGAAGGAAATGATTCACAAGAGTGATGCTGATGACAGTAATGTTTCCAAGCAGGATCAAGAAGTAGGCAATCACGAGAAACAGAAAGAGGAGGATCTCCAAATGGCGGCTGTTGGTCAGCCCCAAGAGGACAAATTCCACTACTCTTGTGTGGTTCATTGAGGCTTCATTGCTAGCAGAAAAAGAAATAAGGCCCATTTTGAGAGAGAGCACAAGTCAGTTTGGCTTTACTAACATTAAAGGGCAAC
The DNA here is from genome assembly GCA_013396915.1 of Stercorarius parasiticus. Taxonomy (NCBI): domain Eukaryota; kingdom Metazoa; phylum Chordata; class Aves; order Charadriiformes; family Stercorariidae; genus Stercorarius; species Stercorarius parasiticus. The sequence goes on along the minus strand of VWZL01000867.1, from coordinate 84,748 downwards.
GACTAACTGCCCAAAGATCTTCTAGTTTAAATGAATTCAAAGGCACTACTGCAGAAGAATGCAATCAAACTGTAAACTGACAGTAAAGCAAATTAAACTAGTTGGTGGATGCATTAGTATTGCAGACAAGAAACTTACTGCTGTTAAAATGAGATAAAAAGAAAAAGACAGAGAGGGAGGGACTTTACAGAGAAAAGGCCAGACAGAAAGATAGCAATGCTACAAAGAGAAGGATGGCTGGTCACCACTGAGAGAAGGCAAAATACACAAAGAAATGGATGGAAGCTACACCAAGCAAGAATATAAGAGGGAGAAAGAAGAAAAGTATGGGAAAATATTCTGTTTACTTTTCGTTTATCCTCAGCTCTACAGCTCCGATGGATCAACTCTGATGCTGACAGTCATTTGTTCTTCTTCAGACCACCTATCTCCAAGTAACCCTTCACCTTACAACATCCTACCCCAAACTCAGACATGTACATTGTCCACTGCACTGTGTCTACTGTGCTACTGTACTATACTACTACAATAGTCACCACTGTGGTAACTTTGGCTGATGCCAATCACATTCTTTTCTTGCAGGCTTGCAAGGTCTCATCTATGGGGTTTCAACTGCATTCTCCCTCTTTTTTCTCCCAGACACCAGCTGTCCTTGCCATAGAAAGAGACATACGTCTCATTTTGCACTCAGATCTCCCAGGTTTTAGCTACTGTGTCTGGATCTTTGAATCTGGTTTTAGACTCATTTCAGACTCATTTCAGATATTTCTGAATGATTGAAATAAACACCAAGAAAATGAGTTTCCAGGGAAAGGAAGCACTAGATATGGGCTAGGATGCCACAGCTCTTCTTATCATACTATTCCCATGAAATCTTTCCCCTTTAGTGCCCTTTTACAGCAAAATATGGTGTTTTATTAGCATCATCTCATGTTTTTTTAACAAAAACCACCAAAACAAAACATCTGCCCTCTCACAAAACATATAAAATATAACACATATTTTTAATACCACAGATGGACAGATATTATCTGGAAGCTGAGAGTGGTCCCTTAAAACAAGAAACTCCCTCAGTAACCACTAAAAGCTTTTACTTTAGTTTGAAGGCTGAAAGTTCAGTTTTCTAAACCATTCTCCCTTTAATCTTTTCCTGTCTTCAAAAAATCACACACAAACTCTAAGAAATGGTCCAAATAGTTACCAGTATATCCACAACAATCTAGGATGCTTCAAAAAGGATTCCAAGTCTGATGTTTCTCCTTCATTCAGTTTCACATTTGATTTTTTGCAAATATATTTCCTCTCTTTTCAGGCCCTTTTTATAATAGTGGTAGCATTTGCATTCTTGCACTTCCTTACTGAGTCAAACCTCAGGGACCAATTAGGTATTGAAATCTGACAAACACCTTCTGGGAAAATATTTGTGAAAATTTGATGAACAGCAAGAATATAATCAAACCACAGAGAAAATGAGATTGGAAAAGACCTCTGGAGGTCCAATCCCTTGCTAAAAGCAAGGCTAACTTCAAAGCTGGACAAGGTTGTTCATGATGTTTTCTAGGCAAGTGTGGCTATCTCCAAGCATGGGAATCTCACAACTTCCCTGCACACCTCCTTGTGCTTCACCATTTTAATTGTGAAGAGTTATTTCCACATGTCCAGTGGAGATTACTTGTTTTAAGTCATGATCCACACCTCTTGCCCCTTCACTGTGCACTTTGAGAGGTCTGTCTCTGACTTCTCTATGAATCCCCTTCTGACAGTGGACAGTACAGCTCCTCTCAACTTTTTCTTCACCCTCTGCTTCTTTTTATGTGTCATGTGCCCCAGTTCTCTGATCAACTTGCTCGTCCTCTATTGACTCACATCATTTTGATAACATCTTTGGGGTTTTTTATTGGGAGGGGATCTATACTGTACACAGTTCTCCAGATGCAGTCCCACAAATGCCAAACAACAAGAAATTAGCACCTATCCTGAAAGGCTGGCTACACTCCTGTGAACATAGCCTGGTATGCAGTGGGCCTTCACTGTCACAGAGGCACACTGCTGATGTGTTCAGCATGTCATCCACCAGAACCCCACAGGTCTGTCTGCAGAGTTGCTCCACAGCCAGTCAGCTTTCAGTCTACACCTATGGATGGGATTACCCCATCCCACATGCAGGACAACTACATTCCCACTCCACCTCACTTAGTACATGAACTAAGTAGTAGCTAGCTCCCTGGATACTGTGGTTACCACCAGGAACTAAGTTCAAAGCACCAAAATCAGACAGGAACTAGAGTATTAAACCACAGTTTGTCACTATCTGTCTTTCTTTTCTAGGAGTTTTAGAATCATAGAATGGTTTGGGTTGGAAGGGAATTTAAAGATCATCTAGTTCCACTCCCACTGCTATGGGCAGGGATACCTTCCACTAGACCAGGTTGCTCAAAGCCCTGTCCAACCAGGCCTTGAACACCTCCTGGGACGGGGCATCCACGGCTTCTCGGGGCAACCTGGGCCAGTGGCTCATCACCCTCAGAGTCAAAAATTTCTTCCCATTATCTAGTCTAAACCTACCCTCTTTCAGCTTAAAACCATTATCCCCCATCCTCTCACTACAATCCCTGATAAAGAGTCCCTCCCCATTTTTCCTGCAGGTCCCCTTTAGGTACTCAAAGAGGCTATAAGGTCTCCCCAGAGTCTTCTCTTCTCCAGGCTGAACAATGCCAACTCTCTCAGCCTTTCTTCATAAGAGAGGTGCTCCAGCCCTCTGATCATCTTCAAGGCCCTCTGCTGGACTCGCTCCAACAGGTCCATGTCCTTCTTATGTTGGGGGCACCAGAGCTGGACGCAGTACTCCAGGTGGGGTCTCACCAGAGCAGAGCAGAGCAGAGGGACAGAATCCCCTCCCTTGCCCTGCTGGCCACGCTTCTTTTGATGCACTCCAGGATACAGTTGGCTTTCTGGGTTGTGAGCACACATTACCGGGTCATGTAGAGCTTCTCATCAACTAACACTGCGTCCAGCTCTGTTGTTGTTGTTGTTATTATTACTAATAATAATAATAATCTCTATTATTATTATTACCGTCCTTTGGAACTTGGAGGTCCACCACTTGATAATTCACCTCTCCATTCCGTAGCTCACCAGTATTTTATGTGCACCCTAGCTCTGATGTAGCAATTGTTATCTCCTCCCCAAAACATTGTTCTTCAGGTCCATGAAGAGAACATTAAATGCAGGCATTCTCTGATGAAAGAGGTGACTTCCAGTCTTTCTTCGCACATCAGCATGGCAAGCTCCCATGGATCCTAGCAATCCTGAGCACCACCAAAAATGCTGGAGTGCCCCAGGACTGCAGGACCATCTTCACCCAAGACATGTTGTCATAGAGCTGTGTGGGTTTGGTAAGGTGAAGAGGAAACCCTGCAGTTTCTGATGGTTCTCTGTAGATGTGAATATGCAGAGGACCTTTGGAAGAGCAGCAGTTGCTAGCATTTGTGTTGGAGAAATACCAGAAGTAAAGGGTACCCTTAACCACTGTAAATAGTTAGTAAGTTGTGGCCCTGGGGAAAGAACAGGAAGATACCATAAATTATCCAAAATAAGGGAATACCAAAGTAAGCTCAAGGGGAACAGAACTGTTAACTGCTATTTCCACCTGCAACAAACGCCAAAGAAGAATGCACTTGAGCTATGAGCGAACTATCCCAATTAACATAGTAAAAAACCCACCCTCTCGTAGGGAGACCCCCCTACTAACAAAAGCCCCCTCCTCATGGAGCATGTGTAGTAAAAAGAGAGGATAGTGTGACTTTAAGTAAAGACAAGACACAGCAAGAACCAACGGGAATGAGGATGATTAAGCGTAACTGTAGGAGATGTAGGAGATCAGGATGAACCCTAAATCCTAAATTAGATTAAGTGTAACTGTAGAAAGTAATGATAACTTTTGCTTAACTGTTGCTCGCAACGTGTAAATTCTTTACCGTGTGCTAACTGCGTTGTGCTAGCTTTGTGGATGAACCACCTAGCACCCATCTCTGTGCAGAAATCAAATAAACAAGCATCTCGCCTGTGTGTGTATATCGGCTTCTTGCACACTGGGTTAAAGGAGCTTTGGGACAATATTTTGGGTAAGAAACAAGGGACATGGCTGTGGATCCCATTCCCACACATGCCTTTGCTCCTGTGCTGGACAGGAGAGGGGACACAGGCAAATGATTATTCACAGAGATGCCATAAAAATGGGCAATGACCAAGGGAAAAAGGTCCCAGTCCCCTCATGGGCACTGCAGAGAAACCCTGGGGGAATATGCATGCTCAGGTCCCAATTCCCTCCATGACCAGTGAGACTTTAACACATCAGGATATCAGAAGACAGGTAACCTCACAGACTGTGTCCTGGCAAAATTATGCTGTTAATCCCATCTCCTAGCCACAGAAACTGAGCTCAGAAACGTAGAAGGTCTCTTCTACAGGATGAGGCTCCTTCAGGAGGCACTGGAGGCAGGATCTGAGGTACCTGTAAACATCAGCCCTACCACTTACAGACAAGGACTTCAAAAGGGAAACACCCAGCACAAGTAGAAACCAAAGAAGGGAATGTGAACACGCTGCTGCTGCCCAGCCCCCGGATGGGTGCATTCCCTGCCCCAAAACCACATCTTGTTTCTCTGGGGTATTTCTATCCCTATCCCAAGCGCAGGTAAGGAGAAGACATTCATGGGGAGCAAGCCCATGAGTTAGAAAGGACAAGGTCTCCAAAGATTCAGGCTACAGGACTGATGCCATGATGTAGTTCAAGAGACACAAAAATATCGCTTCTGTCAGAGGGAAGGGACAGGAAAACGCCTTCATTTCAGAGCCTGTTTGGGAGTATCAGCTGTCCACAGCCAGAGCGCCCCTGGGTTGGGCAAGACGGGAAGGCTGGAATGGTTTAAACAGAAGGAAGACTTGGGTAGAAAAGTTCTGCTTTTGGTCTCTTGAAAAGTGTTTTATCCACACGCACACACCCAAAACATAATAGAAGCAGAGCCATTTTGCTCTCACTTCAGGCTCACTGTCATAAGAGTTTTTAATCAAAAGCAAAGAAAACAACTGTTTGCCTTTGCCCAGCTCCGAGAAGGGGCCCACAAAAGGCAGAACACAGACAGCCTGTAAACACACACCTACCCTGAGCCTCCCCCCTCCCTCTCAGCGGAGGCCACCTCAGGCCAGAGCATCTCCCAGCAGGATCCGCCAGTCCCAGCAGTGCTGGTTTTCCCGAAACAGGCGCCACGGACACGCGGGGGCTAGCGGCTACTGAGGGGCAGCCGCTCTCTAACCCGCCTAGCAACAGCCGTCGCTTGGCTCTCATTGGCTCTTGGAAATCTTCGGGGCCTCAGACTCGACAAAGCCTTCAGCGCATGCGCCAGCTGAGAACGCGGTCCCGCCTCTCCTCCCCCGCGAGACGTCGAACGCGCATGCGTACAGGGGCCGGCGGCGCCTCCCAGTTCCGCCCTGTCGCGGGCAAGAGGAACGCGCCTGCGCAGCTCCCATTGATCCGGCGGCGAGCTGGGCGCGCGCCTGCGCGGGCCTGCCGTGCCCCGGAAGCCCTTGCCAGAGCTGGTTCCGGCCACCTCAG
>VWZL01000867.1:57182-79122 GCA_013396915.1 Stercorarius parasiticus | reverse complement strand
GGGCGCGGCGGGCTCCGGCGCGGGGACGGCGGGCTCCGTGGGCTCGGTGGTGCGGCGCTTCCTGGCGGAGTACGGCAGCGGCACGCCGAGCCGCCTCAAGGTGCTGGACGCCTACCTGCTCTACGTGCTGCTTACTGGGGCGCTCCAGTTCGGCTACTGCCTCGGCGTTGGCACCTTCCCCTTCAACTCCTTCCTCAGCGGCTTCATCTCCGCCGTCGGCAGCTTCATCCTGGGCGGTCAGTGCCCCGCCGCGCCCGCCCCGGCCCCCCGCGGGTCTCCCTGGCCTCCCCTTCGCAACCGCCCACTTTCCGTAGGCAAAGCCTGAGCCCGTCTTCCCCCCCCCGCTTCCAGCGACAGCGGGACCGCAGCAGCGCCCGGAGGCCCCATCGGAGAGTTGCCCTAGAAATAGCGAGATCTCCTGTAGTAACCGCAGGATTCCCTTTGCAGCCACAGGCGTTCACCAGCATCCCAAGGGAGTCACCCACAGCAGTCCTCAAACCTACCCCGGCAGCCAGGGTGTCCCCACAGCAACCTTCAACACCCCCGCCTTTCACCTGTTCTGCTCCCAGAAACCCACAGGCTCCTGCCCCACAGCAAGGTGCTCCGCAGCGTCTGTGGTCCTGCAGGAGTCCTGTCCCTATGCAGCACAGAGCTCCTTATCAGCCCCAGGGTGCCCTTGCTTCTCACTGACAGCAAGCAGCCCTGCTTTTTACCATCTTGTATTGGTGTCTTTCTTTAGCAACCATCCCAGATTCTAGCAACTACTGCTTCAGGGTGTTGCTCTCCCATAATACCCCCCCCAAACACACCTTGTTCCTATGCAGCCCTCCCCAACACACCCAGTAGAGGACATACATAGAAATATTCCCATTTCTGTGGGAGTCCCATCCTGTTACAAGCCTGTTCCCGTCAGGCCTCACTTGGACAGCCCTGATAGTGTAGTGCTGTGGGGGAGCTGATAGCATAAAAGCCCTATACAAGTCCCCTGCCAGCGTCCTGCTTGTCTTACAACAAAGACAAATTGCCTTTTCTTGTGGTACCCTGGTGGAACAGTGACGCAGACTGGAGTGGGCTGCCCCAGGTAGACTGTGCTTCCCACCATGACTTCCTCTTGTGATCCCTGATTTCTCATTCTTTCTCTGCCATGCAGTTTGCCTCCGGATCCAGATAAACCCCCAGAACAAAGGCGAGTTCCAAGGCATTTCACCAGAGCGGGCATTTGCCGATTTCCTCTTTGCCAACACCATCCTCCATCTTGTGGTCATCAATTTTGTTGGCTGAGCTTCTACAAGAGACTGTGAGGTACTGATCCCTGGGGTCACTAAGGGTAGACCGCAGCTCACACGACTTCAGTACTTTTTAGAGTTGGGAGGAAACCTGAAAGACAGTGAATCCAGGAGTCCTAACTCCCATCTTTGTCTTGGCCAAGTACAGTTAAGCTGTTGCCTTCTAGGTTGATACAAGGTTAAGATTTACAGCTGTCTGGTTTTGTGCCTGTTTTTTGGCTTTTATTGTTTAAAAGGCCGTTTAACGAGGAGAGTTACAGAAACCTACCCACATTTCTCTCTTATGAGAGAAATACCCCATTCTTCTTTGCAAGAGGGGTTTTGGGAGCTGGAACTCCTGGGCTCTGTTTGTGAGGGTTGTCCTGTCTGGAGGCCATGGTATGGCTGGTGTCCAAGCCTTGAGTTTCTCAGCAGGTGAGAGGAGAGAGTTTGGGACAGAGAGAGTTTGGTGCTGGAAAGTGGAGGACGTGCCCTGTTGTTATTGTCGCAAGGGACCACAAGATCATTGGAGCTTGTGACGTATTTCCTCTTTGCAGAAACATCGCTCACGTTGCCTTTTCTCCTTCCAGGTCTTGAACCGCTCTTGAGCTCTGATGCCACAGCCTGGCACTGGGAAGTGCTGTTCCCTAGCAGACCCTTACCCACTTCCTTGATGGAGGAAGAGGAAGCAGCGCTCAAGATTCTTCCCCACAGACTGTCCTATGGAGGGGTCTGCTGTCCTACAGAGGCGTCTGCTGCCTCGTTACAGTTATTGTAATCCTTTCTGTCAATAAAACCCTTTCTAATACTGCAGTCTTTTCCTTGTTGGTGGCAAATACAAAGGTTCTTCTGACACCCAAGTTCCCTCTCAGGCACTCTGTCCCTGTTTTTACCCTCCTCCCTCCCTTTCTGCCCAGCAGGTGGTTTTTTTCTGCCCCAGTTTCACAGGGAAGCAGGAAGCAAGTCGTCAAGGAAACTCAATTGTCATCCACCCTTTTCATCTCCCTGTTTCCTGCCCCTTTATCTTACGGAAAGTATATTGTCAACGTGCTCCCAGGCTTCAAAGCTGTGGAAAATTTGGGTTAGGCTGTGGTTAGTTGTCATGAACAGAAGAAAGCAGAGGGTCTCCTCCAGCACATCCCCAGGTGTACCGATCCCCCCCACAGGCCCTCCCATATCCCTCAAAGGTACGTGGGGCACAGCTGGATGTCCCAGCTGGACTTACAGGCTCACTAAGGCCTGGTAGTGACACAGCCACCTTACCACAGTGTTGGCTTTTCTTCAGCCTGGTGTGTGGATAAACCCAAGGGTATTGGAAGGGGCTGCCAAGCTGTGTCAGTGCCTCAGACAGAACTGCAATTGAGCTGTTCTGAGTCCATGGAGAAGGTCACCCCTCAGACTTAACCTCATCGAAAATCCTTCCCCCTCTAAAGTGTTATGAAATGCTTAAACTCAATGGCTTTGGCCCTTGGTTGTTGCCTCCTCAAGACCAAGCTATCTCCTGCATTGAGGCCAAATGCTTCATTGTCCTGATGGAAAATTAGAGCCCTGTGGTGATCAGATTATGGGCACAGGACGAGATATGAACCCCAGCTAGCCCCTCCACACCTTTGGCTGCAGAATTTACCTGCGTTACCTTCATGCATGAGGCTCAGTCCATGTACTGGTCCTGCTTGAGGCTTGTCTGCTTTGCTCTGCAGATGAAACACTGAGTAGGTAGAACGTGAGTTGAGGGGATGTGACAGAAACACTTGTCTACTGGCACGAAGGAGATAAAACGGGGTCTGATGGCTTCTGCCTCTCAGCGTTGGATTATGGCTCCTGTTTACCATCTTTTTCCTTACAGCATTTCCAGCTGTGCTGCAGCCATTGAGCCCATAAAAGTGTGAAACCTGGGGCTCCAAAGTCTTGCCTCACTGAAGACTGAGGTATGGGGGGGCGGGGTCTTCACTGTCTCTGGGTTTGTTCACAACGGCACCAATTTTGTACAGCTGAGGAGCAGGCGGGGGACTCGACGGCGTGCCGGATCGTGAATGAGGCACCGAGCTCTTCCTCCCAGTAAGAAGAGCCCTCTCAGAGCCAGGCCGGTGGCAGAGAGGGCCACTATGTTCACGGGGGGAGGAAGAGCTCAGGCTCACCCCTTCGCCGCTGCAGCTCCTGCCGTTTGCAAGCTGCGAGTGCCCCCCTGTGGGTCCGTGTCGCTCGGTCTCCCCCCGGTTTGGCTTCACAGAGCGCTTCAGGCTGGGACCCTCCTGTGGCCACTTCCAGGAACTGCACGGGAGCCTGTGGGAAAGAGAAAAACCGTGGGGTTTCTGCCTTTTGTTGTGTTCTTGTTGTATGGGGTTTTTTTTTTGTTTCTTGATTTTTACCAGCTTGCAATGCTTCTAGTTGCCATAAACTCAGCATTAGAATTCAGGTCCTGTTAGAGCTACTCCCACACCTGAATAAGCTTCAACAAGTCTGTAGGTGTCTCCAAGCTCTGCTCCTTACAAAGACCATGCGTGGGTCCACATTGTGGAAGAGGGCAAGAGGAGAGGCTGTTTCGTGTACAGGGCCATGTTTAATGAGAGATGACAAATGTCGAGCAGGGTGTTTTCCTCAACAAAATCCCTAGAAAAGATGAAAATTCATCTCCTACCCATAGGTAGGTATTAGGGGGCAGGAGCTGGCATAAGGGAGAGGGTGCTAGAGATGGACCATGGCAACATCTCCTTCTCTGCCTACATGAGGACTTTCTGGCCTGCTCCATCTTCCTTCTCCTTTGGGTCAGGAGAAGTGAAAGGATTTTTTTGCACTGATTCAGTGCCTGTATAACAGGGTGCAGAGGCCTATCAGCAAATTCAGAAATCTTACATACTTCTAAGATCTCTCCCTGCCACCCACCACACTTTATAATGTATTTTCTCCACCCGCTTTCCCCTACCTACGCTATACATAGCTCAGTCTTTCCTGCTGTACCCAAAACAACTCCCCCCAGACCCAAGAGCAGGCAGCGGTGAGGGGGCAGGAAGGGAGGGTGCCTTAACCTGATTCAACTTTGGCCTGTGGTCTAACGTCTGCTGTTCTTTTCCACATGCTTCTCGCCCTCCCTGCCACGTGCCACAATAGCCCAACTCCCCTCACCCCCTGTTTTGCGCTCCACTTTCCAGAGGAAGCGGTTTCTGCGGTAGGGTGTAGAAGAGCATCAAAAGGTGACCTAGATTTCGATTGTGACATCATGGAACTGGTGGTGTGTCCTCTTCCTGCCCCAGCTGGGCCATGAGACCCCCTTCCACATCCTGTCCTAACATGTTATTTCCTGCCTTTGCTTTGCACTGCGGTTTTTCTTTCTCGAAATAAACAAGAAAGCGCAAAGTGGTGATGAGGGGGGCACATTGTGGTGGGGGGAGATTGAAAGCCTAATATCTGAAAATATCATTGAACCAGACCCACAAAATCACATGCTAAGAATCATCTTAGTCAAAATATTTAACTTTATCAAAATATTTAACTTACTTACACTCATCCCCTCACTCAGAAAATCTTATCACTGGGGTCGTTTAACCTGGAAGAGAAAAGACTGGGATGGGGAAACAACAGCAGCATGCTGTTCTTTCTCCTTGACCATACAGCCAGGAGTGGGTTTGAAGCGCAACACAAAAAATTTAAGATGGATATTAATTTCAAAAAATCATGCCAAAGGTAAATGGGTGTGGAAACTTTTCTTCCAAGTCCCTGAAGATCTCTGGAATGAGGTTAATCAGATGGAAATCTGTGAAATGCAGTGACTTGCTTTGTATTTCAAATATGGTTTAGGCAACTTCATCAAGCTGTTTCCCTGCGAGGTGGCAGACCTCATCATGAGCGAAATGTAAAGCCTCAAGAGCTGCCTGGAATCTGGCATTTAAAGAGCCGTGGCCTTTTTACAGCTGGAGAGAAATGAGGGTGACTGTTGTGTCAGGGGAGAGATAAGAGAATGAGTCCCTGAACATCAGTACTATAAAATAATCAGGCCAATAGACCCAGAAAGTTTGAAGTTTTCCTTGGCAGGAGAGGTCAATCACCCTGTCACCCTGTGACAGGCCACTTGGTAAATGGCAACACCACAGCAGAAGACCAGGGTGACTTTGTCATGTTGCTGCTCAGCAGTGCAGAGTTGGGTCCTGTGGCAGGGATACTGACACGATCTTCACATGGGGACCCTCTCCCACATGAGGCACTAGGGGCTTCTGGCTAAATGCATTTGAAGCATGAGTCTTTCCAAAATCAGAGTTCCTTCCGATGGCTGTGAATCCAGCAGGGTGAGAAACATCCCATGAGGGGGAATCACCCACACCGGTCGGGCAAGGCTTTCCCTGCCACTCCGTTTGGGCACCAGTGTGGGGTACGAGCAAGGTTCAAGCTTTTCAGGGAGGGTGTGCTTCTTTCGCTGCACCCTTCTCATTTCTCCCTTCAGAGGAATCTCTGGTGCTTCAGCAGAAGATGGAGAAATTGATGTTACAAAAGGAGAAAATTTCCTTTCTAGTCTTACCAGTGACAGACTGAACCTGGAGACACAGGCCGGTCAGTTGACATCATTAATGCAAAGCAGGTACCTTGTTCTCCAGTGACACTTAGGAGTGGGGGACATTTAGAGGCAGAACATTCAGGCTCCTGTGTTCCCCATCGCAGTAGACATAGACCTTCAAGAACCTGGACGCTTACTTGTCCTGTCTCTGTGGGCAAGCCATATTTTACCATTGTCTTCACGTAGCCCAGAGTCTACTCTTGGAGGAGAACTGCTCTCGCCCACTCCCCTCCCTCTGAGCCAGCCACGCTGCTCTCACCACAACACAGCGAGGGCATCCTGGAAAGGGACTTTGGCAGCTGGTCCCTCCAGTGGTGGATCCAGCCAGTTATTGCCTGGTGGCCACGTCAGGCTGAAGAGGAAAGTCTGGACGCCCCTTCCCTCCTTCACCCCAAAGGTCAGACTCATTCCTAAAGCTCACCTGAAGGGTAAAACAAGTTCCACAGACAATAGATACGAAAGACAAACAAGTTTCTTTTTTTTTTATAAGAATTCTTTAATAGCAGCCAAAGACCTAAAGAAATGCCAATACATCAGTGTGCTTGCCAGCACAATTCAAGAATTAGCAGCGGGTGAATTTCACGTGGACGCACTGTTTCCAAGGAGTGCACACGTGGACAGGTAAATATTTCAGTGTAGTTTTATGCAATGATTATCAAAAGAAATTGGGAAATCTAAAGTTGCTAGAACTAAACTTAAAGAACAAAAGTAGTTTGTATTTTTACTAAACACAGCGCCAAATCGTAAGCTAGTTTAAATTCAGAAAATGTTAAGGCACGATAGACTTTGAAAAATACTAAAATCCATCCTTTCATTCTGTAATAATGAAGTGAGAATTTCACTGAATTCAGGATTTCTTGAAGACTTGGCAACATATCTTTAAGGGGAAAAAAAAAAAAAAGATACCTTGCTCTCATCTAGCAAAAGATAGCAGGACATGGTGCAAAGCACCCTGAGTAAGTCTCCCTTTGCTATTCGGGGTGTTTTGTTTGCAACTGAAATGGTGTCTGTGGGGGTGCACTCTAAGATGTGCATACCTGAAAGCTAACAAAATATGAAAAATTCACATTCAAGTGATATTTAGCTTGTGGTTTTCAACAAACAACACTGCCAAAAGCAGGAATTGTGTGTCGTTCTAACGCAAGTAATAGTGAATAATGATTAGTGAATAGTTTGGGAATTTATAGTTATAGCAAACTATGCTTCATGCAGAAAGAGGCATTGCCATGCTAAATGAATCAGGCATCCGAGGGAGCAGAATGCTGAAAATTTTAAGCTCATTTTTGAGTAGCTTTATAACAATGCAAATAAAGCCTTTAGGTTATAATGGCTGGCATGATATACAGAAACAGCAAGTGATATCCCTTGCAGCAGGAATGTCTGTGTTCCCTCTTGCACACAATGCTCTGGTAAAGATTCCTCAGATTTTTTTGGTACTTCAGGACTGCAGCATCTGGCTACTTTCATTCCTGTAACAAAAATAAAGGTATGTTAAATCATTATTTGGGATACAGCCACAGCTACACAATTGCAGACCTGAAGCATCTACGCAATAGAAAGAGGAGAAAGAGACGCTGGACAAAAACTAATATATTAAGTCTGAGGTTTTAAAGTCAATAAGCGTCAAACTTTCCCAGCTGGAGACCGGTCAGGGGATGAATCTGATGGATGAATGCTGACAAGGGAATGGATGGATGTAGAAATAGAAGGAGAGATGTCTAGAAAGAAGAAAAAAATTTAATTTGCATGTGGATAAGGAAAAGTAAATAGACTTGAGGTGTGGGTGAAAACAATGATATGGCCAAAGCAGTGGAGGGATTTTACTGTTGGTGGACAAAATAACTGCATAAACAGTTATTACAGAGAGAAAGAACATTCATAGCTAATGAACTTGTCCAGATGTTTTCTGTCAGAGGTCTTACGACTCCCATGCATACTCACTTTTTTTTCCACATAAGCATTGTCATCAGCACATTAAAAATTATTCCTTTCATTAAAATTATTTTCAGGCCCAGCTGTGATAAAGACAGCATGTTCAGGTTTTCATCTGTAAAAGTAACAGAGAATGAAAGTCACAAGAGTGCTGAGACATCCTTGCTTCCAGACTTAAAAGCATGTCTTAATGAAGCTGTTCCACTTGGTGTGATTGAGTCAGCTAGCAGGAGAGCTAATGAGGCAATGAGCAGAACCGTCTCACTGAGACTTTCATTGCTTCCATTTTCTGTTTCAAGGGCTGGGTTTTCTTTCAATAACCACTTAATTATCCAATATGCAAGTCTGCTAACCATCTATCTGTTTTTTAAATACAATGTATTTAAAAGGCTGGAGGCATCCCTCCTTCCTCTTCTAAAAATTTTTTAAGGTGAGTGGGGGGAAAACAAGTTAAATTTTATTCAAAGAACACAAAGTCTGTTTGGATTTTCTATTAATCTTAAATTGAAAGCCATTTTCATTTGAAAAAACATTGATCTATACTGGGGAAGCAGGGAGCTGTCATCAAAAAGTCATTTTACATTTATCTTTGAAAACCTCTCTCTGAAATGACTGATCACATCAGCCAAGTTTACTGATGAGTATTTTTCTGAAGTGGTGTTTTGGAATCATTTGGCTGACTGGTTTCTTTTCAGCAAGGCTGCATGTTTATGAAAGTACAGCTCTTTGGCAAACAGGGCCAGTGCAGAGGCAGGCTCAGCTCCTCTGAACTAGCACGAACAGCAATTGCTTGGGCTCCAGCACTGGCTACTGTACTCCCGCTGCCATGAGCTGAAGCAAAGCTTGCTCAGATTCACCAGATCTTGAGTGCAGCCCTGCTTGTGAGCACTCGCTGCAGAAACCACCTGCTTATCTTTTGGTTCATTAGGTGTTTGTGCACCCAAAAATAAAAACAACTCTTTTGAAGTGTGAAATGCAGCCAGACATCCAGTAAGGCTGACTCATATCAGTACCATAAATCATTATGTGATGGTGAGCAGTTGTTTGGCTAGTCCTAGCAAAAGCATGTAGGCACTGGCTACACGGGTCACATTAAATTACCATCTCAGATCTGGAAGATTACATTAACCCAATGACTTCCAGCCTTGATGTTTAAAGCCTGTGGGGCCCTTTTGGAAATTTTCAGTCTGAGCTTTTTGCTCCAACAGGAATTCTGCAAACAGGGAACATTAGCAAAAACTTGGGAAGACATTTCCCTCTAATCAGGCTGAGCTTTACTCTTAAAATGCTGTGTACATACCTGTCCTGAAGTGTAGAGACACCCCTGTAACACAGACAGCGCTGTCACCTGCAAATAGTAAAAATAAATTTTATTAATAACAGAAATGTACTTCTTCAGGAGTTCATAAAGATATCTCCACTTAGAAGGGCTGGATTAGAGTTTCTGGCCACTAAATGCTCCCATAAACACTAATTTCTGATGTTTTCAGGGCAAGCATAAAACAAGAACTAATTAAACTTTAGCATCCCATCGGACAAAGAAATTTTAAGCTTTATATCCCCCACAGTGTGATTTTAGGATCTCTCTGCTGTGACTATACCAGTCTACTGACCCTTCCACCAAGGAGGAAGGCAAAAGAAAGCAGCGGCAACAAGGCAATATTCCTCTGGAGTCTGGGAGCATAATTTAGCATTGCTTATGGGGTTGGGAGACGTGAACAAGTCCTGCTCATACTAGTAGCACAGGGACCAGAGTAGCTCTAGACCTGCACACACATCCAACAATGCCATTACCACTTTCAGGATCCTCGCCTTCCAGTTCTCCGAAGTCCTTATCACTTGCACCACATTGCATTTCATGTTTCTTGGCCCAGTAGGTTGACAGGTAGCTCGCTTCTTGTTTGTTCTCGGATGTTGCCACCTCCACAATAGCATTTGTCTGCTTATCAGCTGAGTTAAGAGTAAGCTTTTCAGGGGAGTAATCTGTGATAAGGCACATTTCCAAATCCTCATCATCTTTAGACGTCAGCCTGTAGACTGAAGGAGATGGAGTAATATCTAAAAATGGAGAAGAGAAGAGAAGAGAAGAGAAGAGAAGAGAAGAGAAGAGAAGAGAAGAGAAGAGAAGAGAAGAGAAGAGAAGAGAAGAGACGAGACGTTAGATGAGAGGACGAAGTCATAGTTCCTTCAATCTTAACACACAGACACTTAGTTATGGAGGTTTTTCCATTATTCTAGCGGGAAGTTGCCTGATCATAGGGATCTCGTGCTAGGACACCTTTAGAGAACCAAGGCATCCACAGCAGATGATGCAGGAGCTACATGAGACTTACGTTGACTTAACATTGTGTGGGAGACACAGAGAGTGGCCAGACAGGATTGCTAGAGCATCTCAGATGACACTCGTGGGGCATCCACAGCCTAGATGTCCATATCTAACCTAGTCATTCCTCTCTGTAACAGCTCATTTAACTCAACTCTGTAGCCTGGGCTTCCTTTTGGATCTTGGCCTGGATGCGCTCAGGAATGTGTATAACAGACAGAGAGAGCACTCTCATCTTACTTCACTGCTATGACGTGTGTCTGAAGAGAATTCTGCCTTTCCTGCAAATGTGTACTCAAATCCACCACTGACATTCAAAATCCCACTTCCTCCACCTGTCCTGAGGGACAGTGGATAAACTATCAAGTCTTAAGTGTGCCCACCAGTCTAGCTAATTGTGTTCCTATAGGCGAAAGCTAGGAAAGCCACTACAAAGTAGGAACACATGGCTCCATTTAGGGAAAGAAAGATGAAACAAATGAATGTTTCATTATGTTCCACCACCTGATCTTTTTACTTAATGCAAGATCTGCAGAAGAGGAGTTTGGGGAACTAAAGGCTGCAGATATAAGACACCTGGGGTTTATTTCTGTGTTTTGCTTCAAATTCTGCTAGCAAGTCAGTTAGACTAGGATTTTCCACACATGTCAAAACACTACCTGTGGTTAAACTCTTTTTTTGCACATTTAGCTTTGTAAACTTGTACTCTGAGCATATATTTCATCTTGTCCAGCTCTTGAAGTCTGATTCTTTGAGAAGGTGCTTTCCTAAATCTTTGTTCATGCGTAATAGTAAATTTCGTTATGGGCATTGCAGTACTCTAATGATGAGCAGATGAAATGTCATTAAAGACATACTGTAGCCGAGATGCAGATTTGAGGCTCTCAGCAACCCTCTGGCTGCATTTTCCATTGGACTTCACAATCACAGGGTTGAACTGGAGCTTCAGTTCAGATTTATAAACTGACAAAGTGTCGTTGTATAGGGTTGAGAGTTTAGATTAATATTTGCTTCACCCCTGTTCACACACTGTACTGGTAAATACTGTAGAAATATTAAAGACAACTAAGCTCCCTGATGAAGAAGTTTGACTTTCTTCCCATGGGGGAATTTTGGACTAAATCTTGGCTTTCAGAAACTGTCTTAAAATCTTATGCAAGTGCAGACTCTAGTTCTGTCACTGAGACAGATGCTTTTCATCTGTTCAATTACCAGATGTCAGCACCTTAGAGAAAGAGCCATACTTCTTTATTAGTACGATCTCAGAAAAAAACTAACCCACAAAGTCTAATGATTCATTCTCTAGCCCTGGCTTTGAAAAACCTGATGAGACTCTCCCAACTACACAGAATATAGTCTAATGTATATTCTGACTCTCCCAACACTACTTCCCACCTCTCAAGCTCCCAGTTATTGTTTTGGAAATAGTTTTGAGTAATTGTTTGTTAGGGAGAGAGAGACAGGAGCACATAAAAAGCTTGATGGTAGACCCCTGTATAAAATACAGATGAACCAGGGTCCATCATTGTCATGGAGCGCATGGATACCAATGAGCAGAGGAGGAACTGATCGAGCTCTTCTGCTTCTCTCTTATAATGAGTACTATGCTTTCTGAACATCTACATCTACTCTCCAAGTTAGGATGTTTTTCTCCCTTTC
Organism: Stercorarius parasiticus; assembly: GCA_013396915.1. NCBI lineage: Eukaryota > Metazoa > Chordata > Aves > Charadriiformes > Stercorariidae > Stercorarius > Stercorarius parasiticus. The sequence continues at coordinate 67,397 of VWZL01000867.1, read as the reverse complement.
AATCTGTGCAATGCTTTTATCTTGAGCAGATAAAAAAATAAGGTCTGTCTTTTGCAGGCAGCTTCAGCAGCACTTGTTTTGCAAAATACTCATTTCTGGTTCTTGCTCAGACTGCTGGCTTTGTTCCGGTACTCGAGCCTTTTTCCATTAAGTTCCTTTGCATATTTGCACGCTGTTATGAAAGTTTGCAGATAGCTGGCTTGGTAAATATCAGCTATTATAACCACAGCACTGTGACCTGTGTTTCCTGTTTTTCTGTCTTAGTGAGTTGGTGTATGTGTTGGAGATGCTGTATTGATATTTATGATCTGTATTTGCAGGAAAGATTGAGAAGTAAATCATCATACTCTGAGCTGTCCACCCTGCCTAATTTAATCTTTACTGAAGGATATCTTCCAAGTGGACGGAAAGGAGCTGTTAGAATGCTATTCCTGACCAGTCTACAGAGAAAGCAAACTCCAGAGGCATATTTCGGGAAAGCACAGTAGAAGCCTGTTCCAACATCAGACTGAGATCTATGCCTTTTTTTCCAAACAAGCTCCACTAGAAACCCTCAACTGGTTTAACACACAGCTTGTATTATACAGACATTTATCTCATTCTCCATTCCCTCCAAAGCAAACTCTCTGAATCTCTCGTCAGATTGGAATTGGTGTGATAGAGGTCTGTGATCCTCTAACTATTCCTCAGCCTGAGACACGATATTCCACAGCTAGAGTTAACCTGGAGCTATCACTCAAGCCACATGAAATATATACTTCCTCACACACTCATACAGGCTAATCTTGACCCCAGAGGAGCAACTCCAGTGACTTAGCAAGCAGTTTAGTGATGTTTGTTGACTGTCCTCCAATGGAAGTTCCAAAAGGTCTACCAGAGGTCCTTTAAGAAATCTGCCAGCACTACATGGATGCTAGGATGTCTACAGCAAGACTAGATGTCCACAGCTAGTACCTGAACCCTTCTCTAGACTTCCAGTGCTCGTGTCTGGAGGCACTCAGATAAAAGAGGCCAAGTCTTAGTCCAGCCTCAGCCAAGTCATCCGAACTATGAAGACTCTGTGCAGAGATTCAATATTTGCACATGTGAATATACTCCTTTGCTTACAGGGTTCAGGCATAATTCTGGTCTCCATCCCAAAAAATTGTTTGTCATTGCCTCTGTAATTACACTTGGGGAAGTCAAACTACCAAAACCAGCCAAGATCTTTCTCACAGACCTTTAAAGGGGAAGATTTCTAGCTGAACCAAAACTAAAACTGAATTAATAGAGGAAGATACCCAGTATGTGAGGAGAAATCAGGTGTCCAATGGACTAAATAGTTCTCTAGTACCAAAACAGGATGTGTTCACATTAAGGAAAAGTTGAGATGAAGTTTTCTTAAATTTCATATTGGGAAGCAACACACTATTTGTGTTCATGTGTAGATTCATGCATCAAGTAAACTGTGGGAGAGATTTACTATGATCTCTGCTGCTCCTTTCAACAATGTTAAGGGAAGATTTTGGGGGGTCAGAAGGAGCAATTCTGCTTACCTAATCCACTCTTTAAAGCCCAGGTGAATGAGATGGCTTAACCCATCTGTAACAATTGTCTGGAAACAAAAAGACTTGAAGTGGCTGCTCATAAACCTCCTGAGAACCTCTGTCATTTTCACAATATAATTTGCGTGCTTTTTTCTTCCAAAATCACAGTGAGTTTTAATTGCCAGAACAAGCTTTCAATTTAATATGCCAGAGATTTAGTTTCTAGAAAAAAATGCATTGAATCATAGAATGGGTTGAGTTGTAAGGGGCCTTTAAAAGTCATCTAGTCCAACCCTCAGTTCAAATAATTTCAACTCAAAAAAAGAGAAACTTTCTCAATTAGAGATTAACTATTTATGTAGCACCAGCCAAAAAAAAATCACATTTGTTTAATGAGTAAGAAAAAAAACTATGCAAAAGAATCAACTTAAAATCCCTCTCTAAAAACAGGTGGAAGATCTTTTTTGTTTTGATATCAAAAAGTCAAAATCGTACACTTTTTTTGATCGTACACTTGTGGAATTGCCTCAGATGTAGATGTCTATTTCACACCAAAATTATATCCTTTCCTGATCAGTCTATTTAATGGGTACATTTCATTAGATAACTTATTTGGGATCATAGTCTTGTGCCATTTCCAGAAATTACTCTCCTAGCTCCAGTATCCCATGCACCCCGGTTTGAATCATTGCAAATACTATAGTCTAAATCATCTGGGAAATTTCTTCACAATGCACTGTGAAACTAAGACTTAAACATGAACCCAGATGTATCTCTGATTTATTTCCCCTCAATCTAAGTCAAAACACTATTATTGTCTAACAGGACTCAGAAGGTAATGATATGCCAACATCATTAACCTAAGACACTGATGATGCCGTCTCATTTCCACTATTCCCAGTCTTCCTGCTCCATCTTCACAAGCACCCTCTTGAGAAATAATCCTGGGTTCATTTTCTTTCAGCCTTCACTCCTCCCTCCACTCTTCATCTAGGGTTTATGTTCATTCTTCATAAAGGTAGACCTATTCAGAAACACTAACCAGTGGACACTGCTCCCACCTTCATACCTTCATAGCCTGTCCTTCTCCAAATCTTACTCACCTGGGTTGACTTTAAATCTAGTCCCTCTTCCAAACACAAATTTACTGTATCTTTCAGTTTCCCACTCAACAAGAGCCTTTGCAATGAATTCCTGGCTACCAGCTGCATATTCCAACGTCTCCTCGTTTAAAATATGTTGGAAAGCTGTCCACCAGAGGATGACACATAAGATATTTGAAATTTCATTCCATCTTTTCAGGTTCCTAAAGCATTTTAAAATATAACCAAGGAAAGGAAAGGGAGTTACCATGCATCACAACAAGTTTGGTTCTGCTTCCAAATACAATTTTTGTAGTTCCTGACTGCTCACATTGTAACATCAATTTTTACAAATATAAAAGGGGACTTTAATTTTGGATTTTAAAACCAAAAGATCATGACATATTCTCTTAGCCTGAGAGTTAGAAAATCCAATCTCTAGGCCATTAGTCAGAGTAACCTCCAGCTATTATTTTAAAGATGCAAAAATCAAGTCTGAAAACTTTAATAGCCAGAAACTCTATAAAAGTGCTAAACTTTTTATGTAGCATTCAGACATGTGTGAACTGCTTGCAGCACTCTATGTCACTCTATGCACCATGCTGTGACTATTAAACCTATGTGAACATTACCAGCTTCTCTAGCTGTTCTTTCCTGCAGTGGGTCACTGCCACACCATAGCCAAGCACTCCTTGGATTCCAAGACAGCATCTCTATTCCAACTGGTTTTTGTCAAGGGAAGATGAAAAGCAATTGGAACATGCTTCCATGAGAAGTCCCTAGTCCATCTACCCAATGAACAAATGATTTGCCAATTCTGGTGTTAATATGGAACAGAAAGTTCAAACTTACTTGGGGCAACAAGAAGTTGGGTCCCAGTTCCAAATGTGAGTTTCACATATCCCTGATTGGCACACTGGTGTCAACCTCTACAAAAATGTGGACAGGTTTTCCCAATGCATACTGACAACCAGGTCAACAGACATTCCAGAGCAGGGAATATCTTAAGGGAGCAATGATGATACACATTGATATATCTCACAATCAAAGTACCAAAGAAATCTCCTAGAAAATTATCAGGGTCAGAAACAGGGAGATCAAATAAAAAAATGTTCATTCACTCACTGGGTACAGTTGTGGGTTACACCTTTCGGGGCAATACTAGGAACAATCTGTGTTTTTCCATCCGTAACATCACCTAAAATTCCATTTCACTGTGCCATGTATTTAGGGCCGCTGCCTTTCAGTCCAAGTTTTCTCCTGAATTTTTGACCATTGACTGCCCACTTGGCTTGATCACCAGCAAGATTCCTTTTCCTAATGTCAGCTTGTATCCTTCTCCACCCCCATAGTTCACACGACCCAGGAAACCTTTGCAAGAACCCCTTTAACCTTGGTTATCTCCTTACAGGTTTCAGTGGCACATTGTGACCCTGTCTAGATCTTAGAGCTTCACAGGCAGTTGCAAAGGCAATCTCAGCCTTCTAACTCTGTTACTTCAGGATTCATATACTCTCATTTACTTAGATATGTGGTAGCAGAAGTAAGCGTTAAGTATGACCTTGGTGGGATTCTGCTACAAGCAAAGACCAGCTAAAATGATGATAATCACCATAAGTGGATATTTTCTAAATCATAGAATCATAGAATGGTTTGGGTTGGAACAGACCTTTAAATGTCATCTAGACCAACCACCCCTGTAAAGACCAGAAACATCTTCAACTAGATCAGGTTGCTCAGAGCCACATCCAACCTGACCTTGAATGTGTCCAGGGATGGGGCATCTACCACCTCTCTGCGAAACCTGTTCCAGTGTTTCACCACCCTTATAGTAAAAAATTTTTCCCTTATTTCTAGTCTGAATCTACCCTCTTTTAGAATCATAAAAGAATTTTAGAATCTCCTCATAAGACGTGCTCTAGACCCCTCATCAGCTTTGTTGCCCTTCTCTGGACACACTCCAGCACCTTAATGTCTGTCTGGTAGTGAGGGGCACAAAACTGAACACAGTATTCGAGGTGAGGCCTCACCAGTGCCGAGTGCAGCAGGACAATCAATTCCCTAGTTCTACTGGCCACACTATCCCTATTTTAGTTTAAAACGATTACCCCTTGTCCTATTGCTACAGGCCCTACTAACAAGTTTGTCTCCATCTTTCTTATAACTCCAAATTAAGTATTGAAAGGCTGCAATAAGGTCTCCCCAGAGCCTTTTCCAGGCTGAACAATGACAACTCTCTTTGCCTTCCCTCACAGGAGATGTGTTCCATCCTTCTGATTATTTTTGTATCCCTCCGTTGGACCTGCTCTAACAGGTCCATGTCTTTCCCGTACTAAGGACCCCAGAGCTGGATGCACTACAGGAGGTAGCGTCTCTCCAGAGCAGAGTAGAGGGACAGAATCACCACCCTTGACCTATTGGCCACATTTCTTTTGATGCAGCCAGGATATAGTTGGCTTTCTGGGTTGTGAGTGCATGTTGCTGGCTCATGTCCAGCAATATAAATATGATAACAATTCTTGTATTTCAATGCACTTTCATCTGATTTATATCATCCATGACTTTGCTTGAGGCCAATGGCATGGATTAACCCTCAGGAGAAAACAAATTCACGACTTTTAGCTTAACAAGAGCAAAACCAGTCTTTGTCATAGCTTATCACAGGAATGCAATTGATGGAAGAGCACTGAAAGCACATGCCTGCCTGCAGCTGCCTCAAGGCAGACTGCTTGGACAGCTGCTGTGGAATAAATTTGGCTGGTTAAAGTGAGACCTCAGGCTACTATGCCTTTGACAGCTGCCACTTCCTAGATCTTGGTGTTTATCCACAACAATCTTGCAAATCAGCCAAAACATCAGGATAAATGTACCTGGCAAAACCAGAAGTCTTGTCCCAGATCCAAATGTGAGTTTGTAACTACTTCCATAGTCACACAATAGCACAGGCCTCTACAATATCCAGAGTGATACTGAATGGAATCTTCAACAGTAAAACACTCCACCAAAAGAAATCGTATTTATCTCTGCAATTAGACAGATCCATCTATCTAGGACTATTCTTCTTTTCTGATTTTCTTTCCATGTGTTGTTTTGCATCTTTCAAACTCCCAGACACTTGTTCCTTAATATTCCCCTCCATCATATTTATTCCGTTGCGTCCAGAATGCTACCTGCATCACAAGTTCTATTCTTCATCTCATTCCTCATTTATTTAGTCTGCCAGTAAGATTCCTCTCTCAAAAATTAGTTTATTTACTGTTACTTCACAGCTCATCTAGTGTTTGATGATGAAGTACAAACTCCATCATACCATTCTCTTGAATTCGCCATTTGAATTAGTTAAGAGTGATTCCAGAGGAAATTTGCCATTTAGCTTGTAAGTAGAAAGCACACTTCTTGGTATGCAATTTTTTGTGGCAGGGAGACCATTGCTTATTCTGTCATTAACCACTGAGGTTTCAATATGCATTCAGGAAGCTTTTAGGTTCTGCGCTGTGACCAGAGCGAGATCTGAAGCAGTTGCATATAGATATGACTATAATGGTAAATTAGGGCACGTGTAAATGAACTCAGACAGAGCCTTGATTTATAGCTCATTTAGCTTGTTGATAGCTCCATATAAACTTGAGTTTCTTACTTTTCTCAGATGTTTTTGAACAGCATCAGGAGGGTCATTTGAAATATGAGGAATTTCCCCAGAGGTTTTCAGAATTAAGTTTCTTTCTTTCTTTCTTTCTTTCTTTCTTTCTTTCTTTCTTTCTTTCTTTCTTTATATAATAAATATTTATTTATATATTTATATAGAATTTATTTATTGCTGTGGTTTTTAACTTTCAGAATAAATTATTTTGAAAGTGTCTTAACAATCACTACCGTTTTAAGAAATGGAAATATTATTTTGCAAGAGTAAATCCAAAGCATTTAGATATTAAATGCTCCTAAAAGTATTCTTTTCTTAGGAAATTCGGAAAAACTGATACATTTACAGAAAAAGATTGGTGTCTCAGGATCTGCCTTACTTTCTTTCCCTTTTCAAAAGAGTTTCAGACAAGAGAAGAAGTGTGGGGGCTTGGGGGAATTTTTTTCAGACACTTGTGGCAGCAACTGCCAAAGCACAATTTTTTTCCTGCTTTTTTGTTCAGAGAAAATTATTTTGTGGTCAGGGTCACCTTTCCATCTTTCCACAAAAGTCATTCAGTAATGAACTTTGTTCCTTGACCACTTTCCCCTCTGTCTGGATATCTATCGCACCCCTAGCTTTTAAGACTTTTCACACTGTTGTCCAGCAGTTTCAGAACTTCACTTCTAATGTTCTCCAACCTTCACATGGATGTTGAAGGTCAAAGTAATTTCACAGTACTCAACTAGTTGGCTGTGAATACAAACTTGGTATCATTCTCAGAAACAAGCTTGCTTCCTGAGCTTCCAGTATTTATATAATGCTTCACAATATTACAGAAGCCTATCCACCTATCATTGCAGCTTTATTGAGGATCTCCAAAGCAAAGACCCAATATGTGCTTATATTTTGCATCTGCGTAACAAAACTAGGAGTTTTGTTATCTTAAAGTATAAGCATCCACATGCTAGAACAGTCCTTTTTACCTGCTACAGCTTTATGAGACTAGTCTCACCACTCTGCATTTTGCTGGCCCATGCTGGCTTTCAGTATTTCCCTTTTCTTCTCTACATGAGGATCTTTGATTTAGGATCCCACTTCATGTTGACTTTCCAAGAAAAATCCTCTTGCATGTGTGAAACTTCTGCTATGGCTAGTTCATCATCAGGAATAGGGAGGGGAAAATATATATGTAGCCATGGAAATCACTTGCTCTTATACCAGCTGAAAATTTATAGTCCTATTCCTAATATATTGCTGAATGATGAAATAGGCAAAATAACTTAAAAAGTGAAAGTACTTTCAAGATGAACGACGTGAGAATTCAGACGTACCTGGAGAAACAGCCAGTTTGGTTCCAGCTCCAAATGTAAGTTTGCCATAACTCATAGTGACACTGTGACACTATGCTTTGCAAAATGGTCACTGCTGTGCATATGCGCTGGATTAAGACTTGAGAACATGTCAATGCAAGATTCTTATTGGAATACTCTAACCAAGGTTATTGGCCTCAGCATGTATGTTGAAATAAACACTTCCTTCAGCCACATTCCTCTGCCTGCTTAATCATTCCTGACACTCACTAGTCTAGCTATTGTCCACCACCTAATTAGTCACCTGTTTATTCTTTCCTCTGTCTCCACACAATAGCAGCACCTGTCAATCAGTGTGTGCTTATACCACTTTCCAGACAGTGTTTAGAAGCTTTCTGACTGCTGCTGAGTCTCACCAGTCTGTGTTACCTTTCTGCTCTGTTCTCTTGCAATGTTCACCCTCCTTTGCAGGCTGCACTTCGTATTGTATTAATTAATACTTGCTGGGTTTCAGTGTGAGCGGGGGGTTCCACGACCAAACATGGACTTGTTTCATGCCATGAAGACTGCACAGTACTTCAGCACAGAACAGAAATCTCCCTCAATCTTTTCCAGAACTAGGTCTTCCATGGCAGTTTGGGTTCAGCAGTGATGTATAGACAGCTACACACACCTGATCAAGCACTCTATAAGCGCAATAGTCAATTTTCCATTATCCAGGGCCACAGAGAAGCTGAGTTGCCCTAGATAGCAGAAGGAACTGAATAGTATACGTATTTTGAGAAGGGCTGAAAAGAATAATACAGAAACATCACAAATCAGAACCTGAACTCAGACCATGCATTCACAGAAGTTTGGAGATGAACTAGTAAACGGAAAAACAAGAACAAGAACAAAGACTTCACCAAAAAAACCCTACAACCAAACCCCAAAAAGAAATAAGTTGGAGACAAACTGGGGTAATTTAGCCAAGAGTGTCCACATGCATGCTCCCAATTTGCACAACTACCTAGTTTTGCATGATGAAAGCTGATGGAGGCTCTGTAAACCAAGTCATAAGTAACTGGAAAAATGCATTCATGCAAAAAATGAGATCGGGACACAGTGCATCAAAACCTCACTCACTCATTACTGTCAAGCCCAGCGTCCTTCCTTAAAGTCCACCCATAAAAGAACCCTGTCCCCGAAGTGCTTGTAAATTCAACAGAGTATAAGATCATAGCTAATTCATTACTTAATGAGCAAAGAAAATCCAAGCACCAGTGACACCTCTCTCCCATTCTTCCTGCAAAACCTAGACCACAATTCAGTTTGCTCTCCATCCCAAAGAGAAACCGGGATTTAATTTCTGAGAAAGCTGAGAGAACACCTAAGCCACGGGTGAAGCATTTACAATTCCTTTCACTCTCTTCCAATGGGGAAAAAATATTGGTTTGGCAGTCTTCTATGAGAGCTTGACTTTTCTTACCTATTTTGTCTTTTGTGAAAGTCAAAAATATCCTGAAGAATCTACAACTCTGGCTGAACATTAACTTGGGATTTAACTACTGAAGTAGTGAAAAATTTTACCTGAGGTTTCTGATTCCAATGCTCGGGAAAGCTTCTTAGGTGTGAGAGTTTCAAAGGAGGAAAGAAATAATTATTTTTTTTCTTTCGTTCAGGGTTGTTGCATTGTCTATCTCCAAATCCAAGCAGCTAGCAGGAACTCCCCCCTTGTTTATAGTTAGCGACTAATTTTCTTGCCCATAATTTTATTCCAGATGAAGGGAAGAAATAAACTACAGAGTTTTCTGTGAATAGTTTTCAAACCTGAGCATACCTGAGCTGCAGTTAGTCATTTACCTAACTTGCAATGTTCCGGTGCCTGGAGAAAGAAGGTGGTTAGTTCCTACTCCAAACCTGAGGTCATTACACTTCTGGAAGGAAAGGTTTTTACATCTTATATCACAGGAGAGCTCCACAGCTTGTGCAATGTACTTCATTGCTCTGAGGACCATCTTTCCTCTTCTGCAATATTCAGCAAATACTACGGTAAGCAAGAGGCCACTGTTAGGACTTTTTGGCAACAGCCTGCTTCTGAACTGCATTTCGCTCCTCTCTTAGCAAACGTTAACCTTGGGTTTGGGTGGGTTGAATTTTTCCACTGAACAACTCAATGTCCCAAATCTCAGAAATCTTACTTGCTTTTACCACGAGCCTGGTTCCATGTCCAAACGTAAATTGGTAGGTATTCATAGACACTGTGCTGTTTGCCAGAGCAAAAACCTTTGCACACTCCTACCCACCCCAGTCCACCTGGACAACTTTCCTCAAGGAAATCCTTCCATTTCTCCACACACACGCTTGCAATGCATTACATCTTTCCTCCATGTCCACTGCTTGTTCTTCTTCTTCCCCACACTACAGTCCCATTAATACCACAAGGAAGACTCACAGGGCTCTTCCCTCCCTTTCCACCTCTATCCTTGACAAATCCAAACTCTCACCACTCACTGAAGACCGTTAGATCCTTTTCCACATCTCTCTTCTTGTATTTGACTTCCTTCTTTCACTTTTCACATGCTCCCTTTCCCCAGGATGGACACTTTCCTGGTGCACATTGGTTAAATAGGAAGTCTGCCGCTTCTTTCCAGGGAATACTAAAACCATCCCAAATTGCTCCACAGAGCCACTAC